>JAYKAV010003177.1:1888249-1950278 GCA_035582835.1 Phoebastria nigripes
AAAAAAAAAAAAAGAAGAGAAAGGTCTCTTGAAAATGTTTCACGTATATCCTGACACACGTTTGAAATTCGTTTCGCTAGAGCATGTGTCTTCCCCAAAGGGTAGATTCATAGCTTAAAAGATGTTCAGGAAAATGTCCTCCAAAGAGGAAGGGCATTGGAAGGATGGAGCGGGGACAGATTGTGGCTGGCCCCAGGCAGGTGAGCAGATCAATGTGTAGTGCAGAGCCCTCTCCTCTGCCACGCTGCCTGCCCCGGCATGGGGCAGCCGTGGCCCTGTGGGTACGGGGACAAAGGAGAAACAAGCGCTCATACCACCACTCTGCAACACGCAGCGCTGGATGTGTCCAGCTTCCTGGGTCTCCTACAGAGATGATCCCCTTCTCTGTCCTTGCTTGTGCTCTGCCCTGATACTACACCTTCAAAACTGGCCTGAGCCCGTGAAGCTGAGCTGTAATGTCCCAACAGGGCCAGACGATGCACTCAGCACTGGCCAGCCCAGCCATGGGGCCACCAAGCACCAGAAAACCATCCAGCAGCTCTTGATAGCCAGGCCATGGGCAGAAGGGCAGTTTTGATGTGACAGTGTGCATCCAAACAAGCGATATAGTGACACATGGAAATGGCAAACAGTATTTTCCAGCTACAGGAATGCCGATGCCGCATGCTGCCGGGCTGCATCAGGAACAACTGCAAACCTGCTACAACATTTGAGAACCAAGGTGTGATAACATGCACCGTGGCTGCATCCCACTTGCTGCAATTCAAAAACTTCTGAGCCCTCTTTTTCGAAGCTGGTACCATATCTCCCTGCAAGTCCACCTCCACATTCTTCCATCCTTTCTTCATATTTACATTACAATGTTACATTACATATATCACATTACACGTTTGCTTTAGTCCCCATACAACCTCCATAACTGACCTGCCTCCTTCCAATACCGTAACCGAGCTCCCATGACCAACTTCTTCTCACATCATTTTTCTTCCCTTTTTTCTTTTGCTGCTACTCAGCTATTGTATGAAAACCCGATTGGGTGATGGGGGATCGCGATCGCTGTCACTTAAGCATCCTTAAAGGGACAGACTTTCTAATGGAAATTGAATCCGAAAGGTTGGATTCCATGGGGAAATTTCAAATTGACAAATTTTCTGAATGGATCTCTCCTAACCTTGCTGCATATAATATATGCATTTATTGAGCTTAATTTTTGGTTAGTATCAAAATGTATTGATCTGCAAGATAAATATTGACTTGACCTCGCTTTCTCTCAGTCTATATTTACTTCTTGAGTCAATAAGTCTAGAAACTGATCTGACAGGAGTCAATAATGGTTTAAAATTCTCAAAATAGCAGCTTTGCTCTAAGGTTGCAATCCTTTATTTTAAAGTTACTGCCTTAAATACATAAAATGCTCGGGAGAACTTAACACTTTACTGCACAGAGCCATTGGGGAAACACACAAATACCAGGAGACCTTGATGCGACTTCAGGCCAACTGTGCCTGAAGACATTTCAGCACTGGCCAAGCTATACTGTAAATATTTTAATAGTGACCTACTGCAGTCCATTTTTTGCCCTGTGTATCCTAAAATATTTGCGCTTACCTCCAGAGGTTATGCCTGCATATCACTGATTGGTTTTGTCAGGGCTAAATTGTCTTCAGCCTTGGGAAAATGCAAAGCTTGCTACTGGGTAAAGGTTGTCATCATGAGAATGCCCTCCCTGCCTTAATTTCTCTGCTTAGTGAGGTGGTAATTAACCCAGCAAGATTCTTATTGTCAAATGTGAGCATGTTCTTTCCCTTTCCTCCTGTGTGGTGGACAAGTCTCCATTGGATAGTACAGTCTTCATCCCTATTTTTCTCATGGTGGCCTTACAGCAAAGGTCTTCATGATTCAGAAGCTCACTTTCTGATTTTTGGGGTTCCTTATGGRGTACCTTCATTAGAAGGTAGTTTGATAACTCCTGTTACTTGAGCGCAGTGCTGCTCTAATACCTGAGAAAATGCTGTAATGTCAGGTAAGGAAAACACTGTCACTGTCAAGTATTGCCCGGTCCTCTAGAGATTGGTCACCCTTCCGTGAAATAAAGGCAAAACAATGAAAATTAAGAGAAAACCAGGCAAGAAAAAGACACTGAAGATCGCCCCAATACAGCTTTTTAGGATGAAAATGTCAAATATTCATTTTCTCTCACTGCTAAAAGGAACCAAGGGGTGTGTCAGGTATTTTTAAGTGTTGTTGAAGGGGGGAGAAAAGGTGATCTGCCTATAATTTTTTCCCAGGAAAGAGTCCAAAATTTGGTATCAGTAATTTTCTTTTAGGTTTTTGTTGTTTTGAGGTTTTTTTTTGTTTTGGTATAGGTAGCTTTTAGAGAAGACAGTGTGCAAGACCATAGGTTTGWATTAAAATAGTCTTATGCTGATACTCATTTATCTGCATATTTTAAAAGTGGGTGAAGCATGAAGCGAAGCATGTAATATACTTAAGAACACATAGGTACAATTAAATGGGAAGGAAAACAATTACTTTTCATTCTCGCTGTGTTAATATTACACAGCAAGGACTACAGATGGTTGGAAACCGGTTTCCAAACTGAAGGGGGAAAAAGGAAGATGAAAAACTCCCACATTCCCATTTCCATGGATGCAAAAACCCACGTGAAAGTGGGCAAAGCAAAATTCCTAAATCCAGAGAAAAACAGTCACTTCAGAATACTTAACAAGCCAGGAATCATTGCACGAATAGCGTGAGATATWGTTTCCAGTCCTCAGCTACAGGGAACTCGAACGAAGGTTTCTCTCGATCATCCATCCCCAAGCCGTTCCATCCCACTATTCCCTTTAATTAAACACAGAGTTTCACAGCTCCGGTAAGTTCCCTTGTCCTTGAGCGAGAGCTTTGGTCTTGGGCCGTGCAAATAGTTAACAGAGTCAGCCATGGAGTGAGTCCAACTGGAAAGACAGAAAGGGAAAAGAAAGAGGTAGGGCAAGGCACAGCCGCCGCCGAGAGCAGGGTAAGGAAAGGGCTGAGCTGGGTCTCCCCCTTCCCACGAGCCTGCCCTCGCTGCTGCTGCTGCTGCGGTTGGGCAATCCTCTTGCAAAAGAGGAATGATCTTTTGCAGTTTCTAGCTAAGATGAGGAGTCCTTTCCTAGAACTGAAAAAAAAAAAAAAAAAAAAAAAAAAAAAAAAAAATCATTCCTGGTCCGAACAGGCGAATTTCTATTAAAAGAACTCCTGATTTCAGGAATCTGTAGTCTCCCGATGCAAAAATTGCTTTGCTGAAAATTTTCCAGCCAGCCTCTGTGATTTTAATTAAATAGCAAAGACCGTGTGTCGAAATTCACAGTCTCCGTCCCCATTTACTTGTGGGTGTTGAAAAATAACCTAAAAAAAAAAAAAGTTTACTCTTTACTCAGCAACTTGAACAGATTTCAACTCATTTTGTAGTTGGGAGGAATGCTCACAAAGACAGAGAGTTTCTTGACTGAGATCATCAGAGCCCAGAGCTGAAGCAATTGTGCAACTGAGAAATGTATTCAGGCTTATTTCACAAGAATTATTTACTCTTTAATCTATTAATTCACACCTATGAGGGGGAAAAAAAAAAAAAAAAAAAGGTTCAGAGAAACCCTCTATCTCCCGTGATAACTTCAAGATGATTATCTGAACAGAGGCCTGATTTTCTCCAGCAGCCAAAGGCAGGAGAGTGCTCGTCTGAGGCCTTTTAATTCAACAGGCCCTCGAATTGTGCCTTTGCATCCACATAGCCTGATACTTGCAGGAGGGAGAGACTGATTTTCATTTTCTGTGCTCTAACTTTCTAATAAACAATAAGCAGATCACAGCCTCCCTCTTTTGTGCGAGTGAAAATAACCATTTTTTTTATTATTATTATTTTAAATATTACAAAAAGGGACAATATGCTAAAAATATGCAGCGAACAAATATCATCTGTACAGACTGGAAGAGAACCTTCATAAATTAACCTTATTAGTGCATTACTGTAAGCGAATGCCAAAAAAGCTCCTAATTTGCATTAAGATAGATTTTTCAGGTTGGCTGCATGATTTAATTAAAGAAAAGATTAAGAATCATTAAACAAGCTGCTCTACCTTGCAATAACAGAATTCATATCTGATTCAGGTTAACGAAAACACAGATGGTGATTCAGTAACTGTTGAGTTGCTGTAACAGAATGAAAATGATCCCATTAGTTCTCTGGAAATGTGAGGGAATTTGAAAATTAGCATGCAGATACATTGTATGGTGCTAGACAGCTTGGTCTGCTTGGATCATCACTGATTACTCTTTGTTTGGGTTGGCAACACTGAACTTAATAAATGAAAAAATGTTCCAGTATACCACAGTTGGAAACTGTTCAAGGTTGAAATAGGTGTGCAGACTTTCAAGAAGAGAGAGTTAAGTAAACAAATGTCAATCAATTTGGGGCTGGCAATGTTTTTTTCTTCCAGAATGTCTGTTCTTGAGAAGCAAGTGTCATCAAAATTGAAATCCTTTGCTTGATACATATGTTCATGTGGTATTTATTATTACAAAGGTATTTTAAATGCATATCGTTCATTTGCAAAGGAACCTCTACAGTGTTTTGGTACTAAAAGTGGAGAAGAGCTCCTAGGAAAATGGATCAGGTTATGTATGTTATTGACAAAGAAATCAAACTTGCTGCAAAAAAGGTAATAACAGAAGGAGGTGTAAAATATAGGTAAAACCCCTTCTAAATATTTCAGTGAATTCAATAAGGCACATAAATGATCATTGTCATCCCATCTGGGAAAGCAGAGCCTGGGCAACAGCAATAGTAATTTCGTTCAGCATATGAAAATTTCAAGGCACTCTCACAGAGATAACTGCATTATACAGTTTATAATACCTGAATCACAGCAACCTTACGACTCCAAGCAGGAGATTTTTATGATGGATCTTGCTGAGAACGGTGCACATACTAAGATCAACACCAAGTTTTCCAACGTATATAGTGACTCATTTTGTTGCATTAACAGTTAGACAGCAGAACAGGAGGGTGTCTTCTTGTTCTAAGAGGTTATTTTTCCTTTTCTTTTTGACTTCTTAATTTTATTGCAAGTGACTTCAAGGCCAAAAGGTTGTGCATAGGGTGTTACAACAAAAAGGAGGTTGTAACACGCAGACTTTTAGGTTAAAATGTTCTTTGCTTATCACGTGTTAAGATCTTTCAGAAATGATGTAATGCACCAGGGACTATGGTGCTACATTTGCAAACCACCTTTTTTTTAATCATTAATTGACATCATATAATAATGTCCAGCTCACTACTCCCAAAGTGATGGTAATTAATCTTGTGGAAAAAAAATGACATTTTTAGCTTTTAGCATAGAAAGGTCATAAACAGGTTGTCTTTGGTTTGACTGGATTTTAACCATCTGATCAAACTTTTTTTTTTAACATTTCTATAACATTACCTTGTTTTTTTTAACACTTACATATTTAAAGATTGTATATAAGAGAGATAGCCTCAGTAACTTGGCAACATTTAAAAGCACACATGTTATTACAAACAAGTGTGTCTTAGTTACAAATGAAACCTTTGCTGTTCTTCCATGACTAGCACTTTTTTATGGCTTTAGAAACTGTTTGGTACATGATGAGTGATGGTACTGCAAAACATCGATTTTTTATTTTTTTCCTTCTCTCATTTCTGAGCCATGGTATGTTCTCAAACAAGGTAAACCACAGGGAAAAATATCATTAAATATTTTCTCAGTACTCCAGCTTGTCATATACTGGCTAAGCGTCCTGTCTTTGTACTGATCACACTGCTTGCAGTTTTCATATAATTGCAACTCCATCTCCCTCCTTGGCTCTTCGAGCAAGAATGTAAAGGACTGTGAATTGTACGCAGAGTCTTCCCTGTGAAATTGTACAACCGAGGAAGATGTTAAGGGGTTATGCTGTGCATGCCAACGCAGAGTGTTAGTTGGAAAGGATTGGATTACTGACTGAAGAGAATAGATCAGGATATTAACTGCCAGCTATCAAATGATCACAGGATATTTTGGTAGTTGCTGCTGCAAAACTGAGCAGATCTTTTTAATATTCTGTGTTGTTTCCATGAAAGATACAAGGAGAAAAAGAGGATATTTGGATCAGTATTTGATTTATATTTGTGCATTTTTGTTTGGATGAGAACTGTGAGAACTCAGTGGTTTTTGGTTCATGGGAGATCTGGCACATCACTTCTTTGGTTTTGATTCAAGCGGGTTCACATCCGCCGAGTTTCACTTTGACTTCTGAGCTTGAACAAATCCAAAAAAGTCAAAACAAAACTCTGATGAACCAGTTAACTTTCACATGGTTTCCACCCAAATTTATAAACTTTACCCCCTTCGCAAGYGGAAGACTGTATTCAAAGAGATACGCTTTCCAAATGCCATTAACTGGAGCTATTTTTAAGTTGAGTGAGGAAAATGACCCAAATTCTTCTGATTTCTCCAGGATGCGGGGCCCAAACATCCAAACGACCTTCTCAGAAATCTTATTTACCAGAAAGGTAGTTCTGCACATAGGAAAAAAACAGAGCGAGGGCTGGAGTCCTCTCCTGGCATCTTTCTTGAGAAAACACAAATACATCATTCCTACCTCCACCCTTAAATTCATTTGCACTGGGCATTTCAGTGACGGGTTAAGCACAGCAGACTTTCTGGACATAACTTTGTCCAGAAGATACCATTCCCCTAAAAGAAAGCTTTCTCACATTCTGTGGGGTCATCTAAAATGAAAGCTTCATCAAAGACATTTGGATGCTTGACAGGACCTTCTTGTAAACGATGTGTCCTTGGCCAGTTCAAGAATACCTCCCATGCGAATATATCACAGAAAATCATGCATACAGTTCTGGCCCTTGTTAAAAAAAAAAAAAAAAAAAAGATAATGAAAAGCAGAGAAACCTCTGAACATTCAGGAATAACTTTCACAAATATCCTCAAAGGAGAAGATTACATATTCCAAATCAAATGCCTCTGAGACCTACTTATTCCAGTAGGCCCCTTTTAAAAAAGTATTATTCACCGTTTTCAATTTATACTCCTGCTAAATCTTATTTTATCATCGTGCTTTTCTCAGCTGATTGGACTCAGATAAGAGTTACATTTGTATTCCTTTTTTTTTTTTTTAATATTGGATTTATATATTTCCTCAAAAAAATGACTTAATATTTTTTACAATGAAAGTTTGTTACTCACATCAACTAACTTACCATTCTTTGGTGTAAATTAATAGTGTTGCATTTACTTTTCTTATAAGGAAAGAGAGGTAAAGACTGCATTGTAAGSATCAGGGTCAGGAGCAGCAAATTGGAGCGCTTGGACACTTTCTCTCTCTTGCTCGCTCTCCTTTTTTTTCCCTTTTCTTTTTCTTTCCCTCTTGTGGCAGAATTGTCTTGGTATCTTCAGGGTGTTTGGTACTCCCGACCAAGAAATTACAGCATCTGGCAGCTCTACCCAGGTTATCACTACACATCTAACATGAGATATATAGCTGACATTTCACAGGATGCTGGAATGTGCTCCATTATCTCTGTAGAAGCACTTTGTAAACTTGGATGGGATCCAATTAAGGAGCCAAAAACAATACTGTGGAAATTACCTGACCAGTCAAGTCTATAAAAAGTGAGTTACAAACAGCATAAGCTAAAGCCAATAATTCTTACAAATATTCCTTGAGCATCCCATAAGTTAAAAATGATGTAATTTAGAGTAATGAGGACATTTTAATGTTTTAACGTGAATAAATAACAAAAATATTAGTTATGTTTGTCTGAAAATTGTCAGCTTTTTATGCTTGAGYCAGCCTGATTGTCCATGTATTTGGGATCTTGGACGCTGGCAAACAGTATGCAACTTTACGCCATGCACTGAAACAACCTCGTGGGTGGATTATGGGACCCCTGAGAAGCGCCAGGCAGCAGCGAGCAGTGCTACCGGATCAGACCTCAGTTTGTGTTCCCATGACACGCGAAGGAGGCAAAAGAGGCACATTTTCCACAAATTTGTAAACATAAAGCAGCTTCAAGCAAAAGTGGTGAGAAAATTTTGGAGATTTTCTTTTTTTTTTTTTCAGGCATCTACTCCCTGTCACTGCTGGGAGCTGGGAAATTAACAGTGTTGCAATAAAATGGACCATAGGCTTTTTACAAAACAGGATGAAATGTTTATATTTGGCTATTATGGTGATGGCCGTTAAAAAAAAAAAAAAGCAATCTAAGATAAATAAATGTATTAAATATGTGTCAAACCACAGGACATCTCTTAGGACACTGTGGTGGGAAGACTCAAATACTAGATCTAGCTTTGCTTCATTTCAATGTATTTCTTGATAAGCTTTATTAAACTTCAGGGACAAATGAACCCCAGAAATAGTATTTGGTAGTGTAACCTTCTGTATTTCCTCTTCATGCTTAAAGAGAGGATGATGTCCATCCAGCAAAGAATCTAGGTGGTGGCAGTACGTGCGAACCTTGTGACTTAAATGCATCCCTGTGCTCAGGTGGGTACCAGAAACTAGTGTCCTCATGCCTAAACTGGAAGCTGTTTAGTTATGGAAGGACAAGTATTTCCCCTCCTTTCCTACTCCTACTGAGAGAATTTTAAATTCACTCAGCTCATTCCCTGTAATTTCTCTCAGTAGCCCAATAAAAAGGATCATTTTCTGTTTTTCAAAATCAAAATTCAGAGGGAAAATGCAGCCACATGAGAAGGGCGGAAATAACTTTCAGATTCTTTGCTCCAGTTTATAGAGTAAGTCCTTTAATTAAAGCAACTCTCTGGTCAAGCTGACACTTCTTTTTTAATTGCAGCCTCCTGTCACCCTGTAATTTATTTTATTTTAATTCGTCAGGGTGTGTGAACGTTTCAGAGTGCCCCAAACGAAATCGGGGCTGTCAAAAGATGCGATGCTGCGTCATCACGTAGCTGATGGCCAGGAGCCAGCTCTGTCAACACTTGGCTTTGTACTGTCCGGGGGAGAGAAGCTGATTCTTCAGCAGTGTCTAATCACTTTAAAACAAATCTGGAAGACGTTACTAGAAGACAAGATGAGATCCAGGCCACAGCAGCCTCTGCCTACAAAGAAGTGAAGGATTTCTTTCGAGAAGAAAATTAAAGAGGTGGAAACAACACTTGACAGTTTCAACACGATTATAACTGCGAATAAGAAGGAGTGCACTACTGGTTTAGGAAATGGGGCTACTGGTACCTAGAGAAAGTATCTTGTTATGTCCGCTCTGCTGTAGCRACAGAGGTATCAGGGAATTAGGTCTCCCAGTCAGCAATGGAAAWTTTCCTGTAAGTTCTTCAGATCCTGGTTAATTCTTGGAAGGAAACCAAAGAACAATAAGTTGGAGGGTAAACATGACAGGGAACAGTTACCTAATAAATCACAGGAGGTATATATGAAAAAAAAAAAGGTAAATACATACTTCCGATTTATGGAACAACTTCTATCTGAGTCCCTCAAAAGGTTTCAGAAACTAAACGTTTTCATTCCCAACATAGATATCGGAGAGCTCCACCATTCATCTTTCCAGTGCCTCATCTGGAAACCTCCTAAGTCCTGCATCACATAGGTATGCTTGCAAATGAGAAACTGAAGATTTTCTTTGGGCTATTTTTCTGGAAAACTCCATTTCCTTCTGACACCATGCAGTAAAGGCGTGACACAAAGGAATAAAGGTAGAAAGCCAAACTTTCTTTTCTGTCTGCAGGCACCTGATCTGGCCCACAGGTCCATACCCAACATAATATGGCCAAGGCGCACACTTTCCTCTTGCAGGAAAAGTGGCAAAGGAGCTACTGGCACCTTTCCTCACTGCTACTGAGAAGGGTCTGCAGAGGTAAGAGAAGGATGCGTCTCTGGGAAAGTCAGGTGCTGGACTTAAAGCAGAAAACAGAAGGTAACCCCTAACATAAATGTAAAACAATCAGATAAGGAATTTTATAAAACAGCTGTTACTGGGAAGGGGAAAAAAAAGAGAAAAAAAGAGAGGGTTGTAGATCCATAGGAAATTCTTTCACCAACCTGAAGGAAGCCTTCACTTGCCGTTATGGGTTATGAACTAGTGGGGAGGAGTCAGGAAGGAGCAGAAATGTGCTGCCTTTCTCCCAGCTGCTCAGTGGGAACTGTGAGTTTCCATCATCTGCACCAGGACAGATAACCCCCCAGGAGGCCAGGCAGCAGCATCCCCAAGAAATGTCACATCACCCTTTTTCATTTTTTCTCTCTATCCAGCACGCTATAATTACGAGACTTCTTTTATTTTCTGCTTGTGACAGGGAGGAACAACAACTCTCAGTGAAAAAAAAATGCTTTCCTTATTGCRGAGACTCAGAGTACCAGGATGCATTCCTCTTCCTAATCATCTCAGAAAAAAAAAAAAACAAACCAAACCAAACCACCTTTTCCCCACACTTCAGACATTTTACGGTATTTTGTCCTTGCTGTTTGTCTTCCCTCAGAGATCTCTTCCCTTATTTCCTTCCCTTTGATTACTACCCATGTTGTTGATGGCATGGGCATTGGCTCCAATGCATTAAAGGGAGCAGAGTTTATCCCTTGGCCTGCAGGGCTGCATTTATTAAACCTCCCCAACTTTATTTGAGTAAAGCGTGGTGAAACACTCTTTCACCTGTCGTGGGAATTAACCCAAGATCTGAGTTGAGACAAATTCCCCTACCTCTCTGTAATACGCTGTAATTCATCTTTTTCACTTTACATGAGGATTTTTCTCATGGTCTGTGAAGTAGGTCAGATTACCTTAGATACTTTGTCAGTAGCTGAATGGATAGGATATTATAAACTTTAATTTACAGTCTCCAGTAACATACTGTATATAAAATACTGAAAGATTACGGACCCCTAAAGTCATCAGTTAAACCCCTAAATGTCTGCATTTAGGTTCGGTCACAGACTCATTGCTTTTAAGTCCTGCAGGAACCCTGACCTGCCGTCTCCTGAGCAGTGTGGGCCACAGAGTTTGAGCTACTCCCATTTACCTAGCGATGTCCTAGGTCACACCTGGCTATTTTGGATTCTTGAATTTTCCTCCTTCTATTGCCTGACCCCACACAATGTGCTGAAGTCCACTCCACCAACCTCTACAGCCACTGGATCCAAACCTGTTCGTATTATATATCAGCAGCTCCAAATATCGGTGTTCTAGCACCATGGTGCATTTTTTAATTAGCACAGGGCACTGCAGCATGCTTTAATAATTGCTTTCAGCCTCTTCTCTTTGTTCACTCCTCCTTTCAAATCAGTAATTTCATTCCCTTTCTCCTCTTTTACTCTTTTCCCACTTCATTAGCTCATCAATGGCAACAGACAGGACATGACCATTTGGAAGATCTGAAAGCTTCTGTTCACTCTCACTTTCTCCACTCTCTTCACCCTCACCAAGCTTTCATATTATCCACCACAATATCTTGGCAGGGCTGGCGTCCTCTTCATCTGCTTTTGAACCTTGCCTGTCCTGGGAGGTGCAGGATCTGGCCCACCAGCTATGAAATACCCTCTAGCAGCGCTCTGAGCACTTTGTTTCAAGCCAGGCATCAAACCAGCTGTGGAAGCCTGAAGCTGCTGGAGCGGCTGCAATGGAAGTTGGGGAACTGGCCAACGTGACAGACCTCCCCTGGGAAGTGCACAGGAGATCTCAGCGCTGCTCCCAGCGGAAGATTCCCATAATAAAACCTAACACCACAACTGACACTAATTACAAACCTTGTTACTAAACTAAATTACAGCCCTAGCTGAGGAAGCAAGGGGAGAGCAGACATATGCTGTGGCAGGAATACCCTCAGCTGCTTAGTTCTTTTCACCCTGACTCAAAACTCTCCTGGCTGAAGCCACGAGGCCATGCCAGCTGAGTTGCTTACCTTGGGAAGAAGCAGAGGGGATGCTACAAGCTTAGCTGCATCTCTCAGTTTGGACTACCACRTCTTCCTCATCTTTGGGAGATGATCCCAAGCAGCCACTGAATTCTCCGTGGTGAGGAGCATGGGCTGATTTATACTGCTGTTCCCAACGCGGAAACTGGTCTGCAGATAAAGACCTGAGTCTGCAGCATCTTCCACCAGCACAAAGCATACAACTGTGCAAGAAACCTTTTCATAATCATGAGGAAAAAGAGAGAGAAAAAACCAACCCAAATTCTTAAACATATTCAGACTCAGCTGGAATTCGGACCAAGAGATGGACTAGCTCTTACTTATCCCTGAGGCACATTCACCTCCCTATATAATTAAGCTCTTGGGCTGTTTTGTTAGCGTTGAGAAGCAGGCTTTGCCAAAAGTCATCTGGCTTTCTCCCTTAAAACAGTGACAGGTTTTTCCCCCTCCTTGCTAAAGAAACCTTTCAATTTCATTGCTTATGTGCTTTAGGTATAATTATTTTTTTTTACCTTTCACGGTGTTATTTCCTTCCCATAAAATTATACAAAAATGGTCATCAGTGAGCCTGCTGAAAAGACTAGCCACCATACATTGCAGAGAATAACCTTAATATTTATAAAAAAATAAAGACCATACTTCTTTTAAAGATCTTGCTCTAAACAAACTGAATTATTCATGCATAGAATTGTACAGCATTAGAACACCTGTTTTCAATCATGCATAATGTAAAATCACTCATTACCTCACAAGAGCCTCTACATCTCCAGCAATCAAATGGCATTGAAACAGCGAAACAGGTGCTTGGCAGGTGGATCCAAACAGATGTTTTGGGCTTGCTTGTCTTTTCTTGTACAGGTGTGGTGATCTTGTTTTCAACGGCATAATTGCTATTTGAATAGGTGATATTTAATTCTTACGTGCTTTAATATTTATTTTTGCTTCTGCAATTCCTTTTTCCACTTTGTGAACTGCACAGGCTCAGAGCAGCCTATGAGATGTGCAAAAGCTCCCAGCTGAACCGTGAGGCAGAGTAATGCAACAGAAAGTACGGTTCCTCTTACTCAGACCTTCATCCCACAAATGCTCGCCTGGGAAATGATGTCCCTTTTCTAGACAACGTGTGCAAAACCACTGTAGAGACCGCCACGCTCTCAGCCAGTGGCTGGGGTTCCCTTCCTGAAGGATATTTGAACGTTGGGTGTACGGAGATAAGRTAAACCTTCATGGAAGCAATTCAAACCTGGGAATGCAGAAGATCTCTGCATGTTTTTCCAGGATTCAGTGAKGCACAATTGAAAGGTGTCTGCAAATGTGAGCAGCCCTAGCACCCCAATGTTGTAAAGGAGCAATACATTAYAAACCTTGGCTCTGCTTCTGCCCGGACTCCTGCCTTTCATGTGGGCTCCATGGGAGAGTGATGCAGAGCAGTTGCCTTTGCTAAACCAGCCTGTAGACACGGCACTCTGCAAAAGCTGCAGAAAGCACTGAATCTGCAAGGAAAAAAAAAGAAAAAATGATAAAACCCCCTTGGAATTTACAGAAAATGAATCAACAGTGGCCAAAAAGTACTTTGGTGCTTATAGCCTTCAAGCACTGATTACTGGTTGGCCAAAGCAGACATGTTCCCACTCTTACTTCAGTTTTCAGCAGCGAAGTGGCAAATCATTAGAAACGGCTTTAAACTTGGCACCCTGTCTAGCATCTCAACAGTCTGGCCAAGGACCGACAAACCATGGCGTCAGCTTATTGCTCTGACAAGTCACTTGCACCCAGGCTGTGTTTGCTCCTCATGGTCCAACACCTTGGGGACAGAGAGATAATCACAGGACGCAGTGACCCGCATCAATGCTTCAAGCAGGTGGGTTAAGAGCAAAACAATTTTTCGTGGTTAGCATATAGCGCTTGTAGGGTGTAAACAACCGACTCGGTTTATGCCAAGCCATTGTGTATTATGGACTGGAGCAGTAAAGTTTTTGGACCACAACGTGCCACCGTGGGATTCGCCCTGATCACACAGACAGTGGTTCACTCAGCATTGACGTGTGCCCTAAAAGATGTGCTCCAGCACAGTGCAGAGGAAAATTAGTCTCTGGAGTGAATCCAGTACATGATCAGAGGGAAAGTGCTCTCCCCAAATAGGTGAAGACTACCCAATAATACTGGGGAATATTTGATTCAGGATGCCAGTGGACTTCTCTCTGGAGACAAGGAAATTTAAAATCCATTTTTGGCCTAGTTTTTGTGTATCATAGTCCACTATTTAAAAACAGCCATATGGTAGGGTAAGAAAAACTAGGTTGTATAAATTACAGTACCCAGATATCACAAAGATAAGAGTGATATTAAGAAGCAGACAAACTATATACAATGTAGTCTTTTTGCCTAGGTAAGAAAATGACATCTCCCTTATATCTATCATGAAGGCTGTCAAACATCTCATGATGTTCAGCTACTCAGTAATGTATAGGGGAACACTACCACAAAGGGGTTTTTCCTTTTGTTAACTTGGATGCATAAATTAATAGATAAAGAAAGAGAGATTGTTAGTTGRAGCATCCATATTTCCTTCCTCTCCTCCTCCCACTCTACCTGGCATTGGAGGAGAGCGACCTGATATTGCTACTAGAGAGGTCCTCCCTCAGATAGACTGATATATTGGAAGCATATATACATAGAGAATATTTATATATGTATATATATAAAATACTAAAGATTATAATAGCAATATTCATGGAATATTGTCAACATCAGTTCTTATGCCAACACACAGAAAATAATTTGTACAAGCATACTAATTSAATTATTCTGCCTCAGTATACCATAATAATTAGCCCTACTGTATTTTTCAGTGTCAGATATCTCATTTTTGTTTGAGTATAAGCATCTCTCATTATTTCCAAGCAASAATGGTTAAAGAACCTGGGAAATTAAGGGATTTATTCTGGATTTACCTCAATGAAATAGGTGCTCTGACGCCAGGGTGATAGGAACAGTTAATGAAYCTGTCCTGAACCAAGTATGACAGAATTTAGATGACACAACTACCTTAAGAAGTAGGATACCAAGACTGATAAGTAGACGTAGATTTGTACATACATATATCTCTATAGCTCACACTTACACAGACAAGAAGTACATCTAGCATTAACTTATGTGCTTATTCATGTGTAGCAATTAAAATATGTAGAAATGTGAGAAAAAAATTCTACCAGTACATGATGGCTTACCTATCCAAACTGAGCACATGCCTCAAAACAGAAACTCTTCCAGAAATGGCAGGTGCCTGCAGCGACCTCTGCGCACCCTCCTTCCCACCAGTCCTTCATCCTTCTCCCGGGCTCCCTCTGTGGTAAGCACATGGACAGGAGGCTCCATTCCCAGCTGAAAAGCTGAGTGAAGACTTAGGCTCCAGAAAACCTTCCTTCAGCACATTTCCTTAGAGACTGTGAAATTCTTGTCTTCCTGGGTCAGATATGTGTGATTTCTAATGTAACAGAAATTACTTTAAATGGAAGAACAGCATAGAGAAACAAAGGATGAATCAATGGATCCAGGATGAAATTAAAGCTCAGCAAACACTTCCCAAACTCCATTTGGGAATCATTTCTGAACATCTTTTTTAGCAGAAAATATAAACTCTCACATTTGACAGAACAGGTCCATCTCATCAGCTCTGGCACAGCCTCAGCATCTACAGACGTCCCCCAGTGCTCCTCCTTTGACCTCCCATCCAGCCCCAGGTGTTGGAGCTCATCCTCATCCCAGGATGAGGTTTTGTTTTTTTTTTTTTTGAACATTTCCACAAAGGACTGTTTGATCTGGAGTGCTGCCTTCAGGAAACGGAGCTGCTCTCGTCCTCCTTGTAAGAACTTTTGACCACTTTTTGCTGCAGGATCTTTYCCCGCATCCTTGTCTCCATGACCAGGCTTCAAAGGACACCGTGCTGCTCTTCCCTTTGACACCCCTCTCCAGCCATGCCGCTTGGCTTGTGATGGGTCTGCGCAGTTTTTCTCAGCAATATCTTTCAGTTCATGCCTTGTATTTAGTTTGTATCATCTCAGCTGATCGCAGAGGCAGCATGGATTGGTCTCTCCAGGATGCTTCTGATCAATTTTCTTTTCACATGAAGCATGAATTATTAACAACCACCAGGCACTCAAAACCAATTCACTCCACCAGTTTCCCACAGTTTACAAAAATCTAAATAAATTAATAACTCGAACATTTTCCTCAAAAGATCAGTAAATGCAGGCTGTGTAAAATCAAGGTGGGAGTGGAACTCCTGAAATAAAGAACTTCTAATGAAAAACATTTTTTTCATTTACGGGCCAGTTGCAGCTATGTTGTGCCTAAGGCCAAAGAAGCCATTTAATATCACTGCGACTCTGTTTATTCACCAATAAAATGCTCATCCTGCTCTTCTCAGGCAGATGTTACATGGGGTTTATGACGTACATGGAGAAATTAAAAGGTTTTTGCCCAGGTGAAAAGTGTTTTTCGCGTCCCACTTACTTGAAATGTGCGTCCAGGAGTCCCTTTGCCTCTGGAGCATGGTGGGCTGCACGCTCATCCCTGTTTTATGAACAAAACAGTAGCTTAGAGATATTTTGGGGATTTTCTTCTGATGATAGCAGACGGTCTTCAAAGACAATGAATCAGTTTGGGTTGGCCAGAAAGGATGGAGTCACTGTTAGAAAATCCTCAAGCTGGAGTTACACGGGATTGTTTTCTCCGTGTAATTTTAGGTACTGGGTGCTGTGGGCAGCTCAGATGGYAGCTGAGAGAGGCTTAACACACCTCCTGTGCATGCACCATTAGAGCTCTGGGAAATAGGGATGGATGGGACTCATCCTCCAAAATCCCCATCGCACGTTGGGAACTTTGCTGCTTTCCTGCCCCGTGCTCCCAAACTCCCCGCACAACGCACCAGCTTTGCAGTGGGTTAGATCAAACCCTGCAGCTGGGTTTCACACCTTGCAGCACAATTACCATCACCCAAGCCTCACTTACAACCCCTGAAAGCAAATCTTTCAGGCAGTGTAAATATGCCTTGGTACCACGCATATTGCTGAAATACAGTTCCCTGCTTCCAGAGAGCAAAACTGCAAATCATCCAGAGGAAGGATATAGCATTGCAAAATTTAGGCAAGCTTATAACATCCCGGGGTTGATTCTCCCCATTTACATGGGTTTTGCACCCTCTCACTGCTGCAGAGTGACTCCTGCTTTACCCCTGCATCGGCGTGGGGAGAGCCAAGTGCCCATATGGGGACCAAAACCAGGCAGTGGAAATAGTTATTCCAACTCTTTAGGTGTGCATAGATACGTTTGCACGCACATGTGTGCATATGTACACACACGCACACATATATATTAAAAAAAAAAAAAAAAAAAAAATATATATTTACATACAAGGGAATGAAACATTAAATATCACACCCGGTGCAAACCCCGCAGCCCAAACTCCCTTGATTTTCACCCGGCGGCAGCGGGGCCGTGGCTGCTGGCGGCTCACGGCGCGGGGCCGCCCCGGCAGCTCCGCTTTCAGCCCGACAGCTGYGGATCCCAGGTGGTCTGACATTTGAGATAGGGGCTGCGGGTAAGATTGAAGGTGTTTTAGGGGAGAAGGAGGCTGCGAATAACACCGAGCCCTCAGCCAGATGGAATCGTTCACAGAACAACCTGAGATACTCTATTACTGTCCATATGTCTCCCAGGTCTCCAAAGGCCATTGATTTATTAGAAATCTGCTTTTTTCAGTGCTGGTTCTTTCAAAAAACGGAGTATAATGTGGGATTTACTATCATCTTAAATGCTCCTTTTTAAAAATCAGTTCTTTGCATAAGCTAGTCTTCAGAAATGCTTCAATAAACACCAGATTAGAAAGTAAATATTTCGGGACAGGAGCCCCCTCTTCATGTACCCTTTTAACAAGTTTCTTGCTGTCACAATGAATGATAAAACATTTTATAGGGCATTTCTATGATAAATAAATGGCTGAAGGCATGGTACCAGTAGAATAAAAGCCACCAGATATAACTATGCTAACAGTCTGCCTTACACTTATTTCTTCCTTTGCATATAAGCCTGGAAGAATTATTTTATTGTTTTAGCACTGCAAACAGTTGTTATTAGTGTATCTTATTTATAGTCAGTTCTTTGAGGCACTATAGTAATATAGAAAAATATCAGTTATTTCATCACACTGGTGAATTTAATGAACCTGAAGGTGTGTGTTATTTTAGCACTTGCTGTAGCTCCTGTGAAAACCCAATGGTGCTAAAATCTGTAAACCTGTCACTGCTTAAGTAATAACCTTGTTAAAAGCATCTTCATTTAACTTATTTCAGCTTTTGCAGAATGCAGGTTTTATTTTATCAGTGTAGGGAATAGGTGTTTCCAACCAAACCACTTATTGTAAATATAGTTAATTGTAGTTCATTAATTTATTCTCAGTGTTATTGCTTTTATTTTAACACTTAGTTTAAATTAAGCATTGTCTAGAATTGAGTTCCCATTTTCGATTTTTTTAAACAAACTCTTAATTTATATAAAATATCTTTGGTTAGAACAGTAAATTTTATTCTGCAATATGGAAAAATGCTCTTTGCATTCATTAATATCCCTCTGTGCTGCAAGAAATGAGCTTTCTTCCTTAACAGTAGACAGGAAAACAAAATGAGATTTTTTTTTTTAATCTTACCACTGTGAAATTGGGCTTCTTTCTTTCGTTTAAAAATATAGAGAAAATGAAATATTGATGGCATGTGTTCCAAATTATCAATTGATCCCTGCAAATGTACATCTACAATTATTGAAATTCTAGTAATAAAAAAATGGGAACTCCCTGCTATTTAGCACCATTCAGCAAAAGAGAAGCGTAATTTGCACCATCACTTTTTTTATAGCACCAATGATACTTCTTACATTATTACACCGTGGAGTTGTTTGTGACAGATGATAAAAGTATCAAGTTCCTAGTAAATTTTTACAAGGTGGGCAATTATCCATCCATTAATACTTTTTTCTTTGAGACCTGCTATGCTACCCAGTGCTGTATGGCAGACACAAGGCATCTCAGGGATAAAGTCCTCGGAAACTGATGCTGAATGCCGATACAGGCCCCCGCTCCTGAAGGCAGAGAGACTGCGGTAGAAACCCAAATGTGTTGGCTGCTTTGAAATAATTATCAGAATGAGCTATCCAGGATGCTTCCATTAGCTTGTCATTTCATTGGGGGTTTATTTTTTTTTTCCCCCCATAATTTAGCTCTCCTTCTCAATGTGTTTCTGTTTCAGTGTTTATTGATCCATGCTTCAGTGTAGGGCCGCGACTAATATAAATCAGAGCACCATCATCAAAGAGAGTGCAACATCCCCGATTTACGCTAGGCACAAAGCTGACCTTGGCTATTTAATCGCTCCTATCATCAGAAGTTTCTGGCCTAATCAGTCTTGATTTTAGTTTGCAAACAAGTCAAAAATGTTATTAAACTTCATCCCTTCTCCCGGTTTTGGTGCCAAAAGCCCTAAGGGGGATGGCAGCGCAGTGCTTCATGCATCGTGTTAGTACCTCTGGTGGGTCCTACACAGCAAGCAAGAGCAATGCTGTAGGAGTTACTCCTTACCTGGATGTTAGGGAGCAAGGATGGGTGAGAACGGTCAGCGGGCAACCTCTGAGATGGGAACGAGGACTAGAAGTGGGATTGAAGGCACCAGCATCCCCCAACACCTTTATAAGCATCTCAAAGCCAAGATGGGAGCACCCAGATCTCCTCTGGGGCTGGGGAAAAGCAGCAAAGCAGACAAAGAGGTGAGGGGGAGGCGGAGGAAAGACAYGCTGCCTATGTGCTGTGTCTATAGCAGGGTCATTTCACAAAAAAGTAGGTCTTGTCACAGACCAAAAGAGTGTGAACGTGCGCTGAGAGCTACAGCCGGAAGAGGAGGAGGAGGGAAGCCAAGCTGCCAGCTCCTGTGCCTGACTGTAGGATCAAGATTTAGGGCAGAAGTTAGGATGCTTCAAATCCCGACAGCTGTACTATGTCTTCAAGATCTGAGAAACTGGACTAAGCAACTGAAAAGGAATCCAGTTGTTTAAGCTTAGACTGGGATTGTGTCTATATTTGTTTTCCTTGTAACCTTTCGTTTCCAGCCTTGCAACTAAAAGCCTGACCTTACGTCTTGCTTAATAAACCTTTTGCAAAAGCTTTATTTTATCATTCGGCCTGCCCTGTGCTTTAGGGAAGATGGATGGGAGGGAACGGGAGAAGCTGCGGTGCAGAGGCACTGAGGCACGTCCCACGGGTGCGGGGTGGGCGGCCGGGGTGCGCGTCCTGCCCTGCCTACAGCCCGGCCACCGACGGGAGCTGTAGGGAAACGCTATTCAACAGACACAGACAGAAGCACTCCTGTTAAGTATTAGACAGTCAAGAGAGATCCCGTGGCCTAAAGCTTCTCACAGCTACTCTTTATAATGCATTCAGTTGAAAGAATACGGATAACTGAAAATGTATGTAGAAGTATCTAGCTGATAATGATCAAATACGATTTAGATATAAAAGTAAATCCTGTGCAAATGTATGCATTATTTTGGAGCAGTATGTGAGCCTGGGGCCCTGGGAGCTTCGCCACTGCGGAGCCGTGGGTCCATGAGCCCGGTTTGGTGGGGGTCAGCATCACCGTGCCTCTGGAGCTCCTGCCCCGCTCTGCTTCGTCCCTCCCTAACTGTGTTTGTGAAACTGGATTACAAGATCCCACCTGCCCTGGACTTAGCTGGATGTGCTGTTAAAAGAAACCTTGAGCCTTTTCTGCCCCAACACAAGAGAAACTTCCAGTACCAAGCATCTGGCATGTTTCCGGAAGCCCTACTATTTCTCCTGACATTGTATGCTATTGCAATCCACACAGAAAAAAGAAAAGACAAACCTAACATATAGAACGTATACCCAACATGGATGAGAGAGCACTGAATATGGCTGTGGGAGGGAGGATGGAGAAAGGCAATACTGGCATCACCATTCGTTTGAACCCTGCATAAGAGGGCAGTCCAGCAGTAAAGCTGGGGAAGGGAATTTGCCTTTCTGAAAACCAGCATAAAACAGCCCAGCAATGGGTTTCATACACATTTATGTATTGACCTAGGCCGGTTTATAGCTAAAGCTATGGCTATTTATCCACAGTATTGAGAGACAAAATAATTCCAGGTAGGGTTTCACATTAATGATCTTTGGGTTTTATAATATAAAGCCAGAACACCGTAGTTCTGTATCTATTGCTAGTATCAAACTGGAGTTAAGTCAGTATTATGTTTATGGCTGTAGTGCTAAAAATGTAAGATTAAATTTAAAATTATTGAGCAGAAAATCTGAATTTAATAAGATTTTTCGTTAAGCCAGCATACATTTATCCCTCACACTGACACAACAGTAATAACAATTTGACTCACATAACTTTTTTGTTTCTTAACTTATACTATTACAGACCAATTACATATTCTTTAAAGAAATGTTATTAATTATTGAAACATTAAAAAGCTGAAGTCATTGTTTTTGTGCACTTAGCATAGCTTTTAAGACAGATTATAGAGAGAGAATCTTTTGGTAGATAGTCTTAAAATATTCACCAGTGCTAGAACAATTTAATGAAATTCACATTTATTTCAAGGATTTTTTTAATTAAATCTATTGGTTGTTGGTATCCGTAAACCCTTAAGAATAAACACCTGCAGTGTTTTATTATGTAAAAAGGTAGTTTAATTGCATCATATTTATCACAGACAAATCAAGCCCTATTCAGAAGATAATAATGACACAGTAATTGGACCAGTAATTGGTTCAGGATGATTCAATATTGTACTAATAATCATAAATACTACTGTCTCCTGCTTTGGTACAAGGCTGACACTATATTATAGATTGGATTTGGTGCAATAAATATTCGTGAACTGGGTCCAGTAGTGCCTAGGTCTTTAGTTCAACTGCATTAGTAAATAACAGGTATCAAATAATGCATCCTACATGAGCAATCATTCCTAGTGGGCGACACGGGGAATATTGTGCTTTTTTCTGCATCTAGAAATGGCTGGAAGAGGCATCTTTACAGCAACGATTCTTTTGGCTCCTTGAATTAAGCGTTGCCATTTGCCTCAGAGATGTTTCCGCTCCAAGTAAACCTGGTCACGCTCGGAGCCAGTTGTAAAGTAGACCCATTTGGTTTAAATCTTGCTTTCTTTGGCGTTTCGCCTATTTGTTGCTATTTGTTTGTATTCCTGACAACGGGAGAAAGAGGATACTTCAAAGAGGCCCAATTCCCAAAAAATGCTGAGCATCTAGCCTCAAAGGAGAAATAGGAGGATGGGTAAGGCAACCCAAAACTGGTCATGCCAAGCTCCACGGTAAGTCAGGGAATACACGTGGTGCAGTTTGTCCCCAGCGGGCTGTACCCCACTGGGGATGGCCACCGATGAGTCCCCATGGGCCACTGGACCCCAGCAAAACCCTGGCATCTCCTGGGCTTATGCTCCCTACAGAAATCAGTACTGCTATTGCTTTCTTTGTATCTTTTTCGTGCGTTTCCAGTATTTTCTCTGTTTGGCTGGTCCAGAGAACCACCATCTGAAATGAGGTGTTTACCTTGCTCCCCGCCTCCTGCCCGGCACCGCCGGGGGTCTTACTGCAGCCTTTCAGGTCACACTTTCTATTTCAAATCTGAGTGGTTTTCTCTCATAAAACCCATGATTTTTTTTGCTCATGAAAATACCTCTTGAAAGTAATCATGATAAAAAGACCTTTATTGGTTCCTTATTTTTACTGAATGTGGCATGTCAGCAATTAGGTCTGAGCTTCCCAAGCACAGGTAGCACTAAATAAAAATACTTAGATTCATCCTTAGGCAGGTAAAAAGAGATGCCAAATTTTCAAAGACACTACAACTTCACTGGACTTCAGCTGGAGCTTTGACCAGAGTTCTCCAGACTGCCCTGATGTGATTTGAGCATCTGCTTAGTTTTGTGTTATCATGACTTCCTTATTGTGTTAATAAAAGCATTACTTATCCCAATTGTGCAAAATAAATTGGCATACCAGCACCCAACTGTAATCTACTTTTTTGCTCTGTTTTTATTTGTATGTATAATATACCATTTTTATTCTCTTTCTTTTCTTGACTTGTGCAGGGAGGGGGGGGGGGAAATCTAATCAAACAAACACAATAGCATTATGGCAAAGGGTGGATGGTAGGAGGTTGCAGTCCTGTAGCCAGTTGCTTGTTTATCGTGGGTTGATACAGTATAACATGGCGCACAAAACCACTCACATGCCATTTAATGATAACTGTGAAAATCGCGCCTGTCACCACTGCATTCAGCAGACACTTGGCGGACCCGCGGCACTGTTTCTTCGCCAGTGCTGTGGTCTTTCAGAGAGAGCCAAAAGGGAGTGGAGCCTCATTATCCCCAAAACAATGATCCTTATTCACTAGGCAGAGAAACTTGCTTTTCATCGGTGCATTATACAGCTCCGAGCTGGAATAGAGATAACATATCCCCTTTATCACCAGAACAAAAGCTCAGGGTCTATGCTCCTGGCTTGGAATAATGCCCTCAGCAGCCTAAACATGCATTTGTAAGCATTTACTTCTTTTCCTTTAATTGCTTTGCACTGGAGGGATGGTGCAGCGAGGCCCAGGTACCAACCGAAGATGGGCAGTGTGATGCTGAATTGCTGTCGCTACCGTGGAGATACGGCAGCGATGCCGGGCTCCGGTTCTCCTTGATGCACCATCCCGCCTGCTGACACTTCCACTCCAGAACACAACACCTGAAGGATGGAGGAAGGGAGGGAGATGAGGACTGCAGACAGCTGAACAGACAACTCATATTGCAGAAGGTACTTAGGGAAACCTTTTAAGACTGTACAGCAGAGCAGCCATAGTGTAGGCACTAAGGCTGAAAACAATCTGTACAAATGAAATGCCATGGCAGAATGGCACCAGGGGACCAGTTCACTCATAATGGAGTCAAAGTAATGGAGCCCAAACACACCGGTTACGCACTTGTCCTGCAACGGTGGCAGCTACGGGAAGGCACGCAACACCGAACCATCCCTTTTTATTTTTTTTTTTTCCCTTGGTGCTCCATCCCCAAGCCATTTTTTTCACTTTGCCTGAGTCTCTCTTACCTTAGCCTCGCGCGGGGAGGAGGGAAAGGTGAGAAGACAGGAGAGTTATCGCTGTGCACAGCCAGGCAGGCAGGCAGCAGAGGTAGATGAACAGAATGTGTTGAAAGCATCATGATCCAGCGCCAGGAAATAACAGTTAGCATATCCCTGAATGACATTTACAGGAAACCTATGTTTCCTTTTCAGGGCCATAAGCTTCAACAAACTGGTGTGTTCAGTCAGCCCTTCCCCATGTACAGTATGGATGCCACAATTTTCTCAGCATATGCTCAGCTGCGTCCTTCTGATGGCATCCATGTTGGCGCCTTTCCATCTATAGGCATGGAGGGATGTCTTCATCTTCTGCAGGAGTCTGGGGCTACTGCCAAAGGCAGGGATCCAAGCACCGCAGGCAAGGAAAGTGGATCGTTTTGGTTCCTGAATAAGGATTAGGCTTTGCAACACCTGAGCAGTGAAAATCCTGCAGAGCTTTCATGGCCGGAGCCAGGAAACGCCGCGGTTCTGCTGAATATTGCTGAGCGGAGTCCTATTTAATCAAGGTGAATGTTTGCTGCAGAGCAAATTACAGAAAATTTAGGAAACAAATGGCAAATAGGCAGCCACATGTAATGGCCGTATAAAGGCTTCAATGGTTTTGGCTCCGATGCTTTCTCAACATGTAATAGACAACACTTTCATTATCTTAACTCACTCCCAGCTCTCACCTAAGGAAAAACCACGCAGACCGTGCCGTTACTCCGAGAACTGGTTTACTTATGTGAAGCAGAGATCCCTTTGATCTTTTGTTATATGCTGCTGAGGAGCCCAGTTATACACCATCCTAAGCAACAATACTAGTCAAATCCCTTTATTATTTACTTCTTTATTTTTAATCACAAACAGCAAAAAAAAAAAATCCCTCTATTTTTCCCCTGGAGCTTATCTGTTTCTTGTCTTTTCACAGTATGGGCCAAAATGTACTCTTCTTACTTGAGAAAGGAGATTTCACTGAAGTAAACAGGATACCCAGAATTAAGGGCAGGATTTTGTCTACACACTGTTTTATCCAATGTACATTTATTGTATCTAATACACTTAGGAGAGGAGAAGGGAATTTATTTAGATATTAAATGGCCTTGGAAATCATTCTCAACAAGGAATAAAACATTCCCTTTACATAAAATCACATTATAGAATAAGTGTTTAAGTTAATTTAAGGAAAAAATTTAGAAAACAAAAGCCAAGTCGCAGATGCATGGATGGCCATACGCAAACTCACACCTCTCCTGCTTGAGGAAGAGAAGCTCAAATATTTCCTCTCCTCCTTTCTGATCAGCTTGTTTTACCGAAGTGAGAAGGTAACCTTATCGATTAGCAGTGTATGAAAGCCAGGCATACCAAAGCAGCAAGAGGTGATATAGATGTGAATTAAAAGCAGTTTGATGGCTCTGCACCTGATCGGGAAAAACCTTTTTAGCTCAGCCACACGGAAGAAGTTGTCTCCTACTTTTGAGCCGTTTTTCTTCTCCTCCTTCAAACATGTGCCTTTTCCAAAGAAATGATGACAACACATGGCTAATTAACAACAAAGAATAATTGAACTATGGCTATAACTACCTACCTTTAAATCAAAGGAAGAAGGCAACCAATACTAAAATTTAATCTGTCCTCTGGGGCTGGAGGCAGCTTACAGGTTCAAGTCAGATAGCAAATGTAGCTAAATGGCAGTCAGAAAAGATCATGTGACTGGGGGCTAAAAACTAATTAATCTCCATAAAGCTGTAAGTGAGGTAGGTAAGATGACTTGAAATCTGATTACATTATTGCATTTAAGGAGGGAAAATGCAGCATGTATTTTTCATGTTGATTTTAACCACCTGAGCCCTTAATGACATTTTGTACCTTGAAAGAAAACTCATATTTCATCTATATTTAAAAAGATCTACAAAGATGCTATTGTCATCTGCGCAGAATTTACAAATTCAGTCTAAATAATGCTGCTATGAATCACACAGAGTGCATTTCTAAACTTTTTTTCCAGTGTAAGTCAGAAGAAGATTCCATATAACTATGGGAAGACGTAAAGCCAAACATTTAACAACAGCTGAAATAAATCTTAGGGAAAGAATAATTTTACGATATACTCCAATACGGGAGGAAAAAAAGACCCTGCATTCTAACTGACTGCTGAAGATGCATGTGTTCTGCTCCTCTGATTTGTAAACAACCTCCGACRCTAAATTTTGAATTAGTAGGAACACAGCATTGCTTATGATTTCTATTATTTATAAATGGCTACAAAGCAAGGAACAAAAACCCAACCAAACAAAAACCCAAAAAACCTCCAGACGGACAGGACACCTCAATTCAATGAATCTAGTCAAAATATGCACGGAATAGACCCACCTAACCTTAATTTTTTTTTTTTTTTTTTTTTTAGGACAGATGTTAGAACAGAAAGGAAGAGAGAGGAAACAGAAAACTGCAACCACACACCAAGCTGAAACGAACCCTGAAGTTAATTTTTTAGGCTTCAGTCATGGCTATGGGCCACTGTGCATAATCTCTGCTTCTTGTGCAGCAGCATCCATGTAAATATTACAGAGTGGAAAACACCACGACACACACACACAAAAAAACCCAAACCTCAACCAAAAAAACAGAGGCGTTATCGGAGTCAATTATGTGTTTCTGAGATTCGTTATCAGCAGCACCTGCTAACCACCGCTGCACTGCAACCGCCTGCGTGCGCAGGGGGACTGAAACGGGGACAGCTTTATGTGATGAAAAAGTGTACTTTTAAAATGTTCGTAATATACTTGATATATACTGCTATACAAGTATATAGTGGCAATAAATAAACAGCATTTAAGTTAACAAGCACACGTTTATAGGTATAATAATGGCATTTTGCACTTCTGCAACACCTTTGATCCCAGAATTTCTGAGTCCTTTGCAAGGATTAATTAATTAAGCTTCAACACGCCCCTGCACCAGATGTTATTAAAATACTTTTTATGGCTTACAAATTCTGCGAAAGACATGCTTGTATTTCATGTCTCATTGTGCCTCCTATCCAAAGCAATTACTTTTCTCTTCACTTGGCTGTGTGGTGGATGGGAAATGATGTTGGGGTCCTCCTGCCCGCTTGGGCTGGGAGATTCCCTTGCAGGTTTTAGCCTCTTATTGCTGATCGGGAAATTTGGGGGTTCACGCCTGCCTGTTCACCCCTTCCCTTGAGCAGCTCCCCTGCTTTGCCTGTCTTTTGCTCCTAAAGCCTCAGACTTTCCTTCCCTGCCTCCTGTGTTGTTTTTGCTATGACTGATCTTCCTGAAATGCTCAGGGATTTTGCAATTTTGCTGTTTAGGGTTAGGACGACATTTTTCCCACATGGTGAAACTCTCATGTGGCTGTAAAGTGCCCCCCCCACACACCTTCCCCTGCCTTTTCTCTCAGGAACCAAATCATTCCACTTCTTACATCTTTATTCCCGGTTTTGCCAGAATCCAACACGAATTACAGTTCAAACCCTAGCTGCAAGTGATTTAAGGTAGAGCAACTTGGCAGTAAAACTTGCAGGATGAGAATGTGCATTTGTAAAGTCTGGCACAGRTGGATGCACCTCCTTGTAGGAACACTTAACCTCTATGGGAAAAGACAGCACGTGGGAATTAGCTCTCAAACTTAATCCTCTGCTTATCACTCTTATCTAGAGCTGGCTATGCATCCTTTCCTGGACTGTGATTAGTAGAAAACTCCCACATTGAGCAAAGTTTGGCCCCATAACTTATTAGACTTAAGAGAAGCTACGCAGACACTGGAATTAAGGATTTTATTACTGTTGGGCAATTTCTGACACCTCTTTCTCTTTCCTCCTGCTTCCAGAAATGGATTCTCAGGTACCTAATAAGAAGCTCACAATGCTGCTGTGTGAGGATGTTAATTCAAATCTCTTTTCTCTACCTAATGTATTATTTTCTAAAACTGGCTGTGTCTGCTAGTCATGGGTCAAATTTGAGCAAAATTTGGCCAATGAGTTCAATTACTGGATCATATAACTGCACACGTCATAGACAACCTCACTTCATGCACATCACCTCCTAGAAAACACACCTGAAAATATTTTAATGATGTCACTAATATATGCCATCAGACATCTTAGGTTGATCTTCTCTTGGCCTATCTATATTTTACCCTGAAAAGTAAAATACCTTCTCCAAAGCTGTCCACATCACATTTTTTCCTGCAGTAACAGCGCTCTTAAGGATAGGGACCCAGAAAGGTAGTATGGGTGGGCTTGAAACTCTCCCTAAGTTTACCCTTAAGCATCAGTGACCACAAGCTCTCATCTGTGCACCATGGGTACCAGAATTCCTAAAAGCACCAGGAGATGGACCTCTTTCAGACCCACCAGCCACAAACGCTACGGTGACAAAATTACCCTCCCCAGCAGGATGGGATCTATGGGCTGTGACCATGGGTGGTTTGGTGACACATGTACACAACTATCCAGGACATTTTTATCRTGCCACTGACAAAGTTGTAGGCTCTGACTGAACAGATAGCTTTTGATGTTTCCTTACCAACATCATTTTTTCTCACGGTGGTCGGCACAGTCTCAGAGTTTACTTTATCTGAACTACGTTTTTGCTGCCGTAAGAATGGCTCACCAGAAACCAATTTTAGGTTTCCTGTATTATCCTCCAGACGTTGAGCACGAACCACGTCACTGCTCGTACTTTTAACAGATGTGCTGTTGCTCGGTAGCTGCAGCGCTCCTTTAGACTCATTATTTCCTCTGTCGCTGTACTGGCTTATTCAGGCTATAAAGAGCGACTGTCTGACCAGTGGATGTACATAACTCCGCTTCAAAGCACGGTTTTGTTTGGCTTTTCTATAGCGCTGTGCCATAATGTTTTGTCACGCGAGGTCTCGTGCCAGCTACTTTTGGGAAATGCGCTGCTGACCGGTGTCGAGCRGAGCCTGTTCCTTAAAAAGGTACTTTGTGGATTCCTTTTTTGAGGAAATAAGTTTGTTCCTTTTACGGTGAAAGGAGAGGGAATCCCCAGGCCAAACTTCAGATTCCTGACATAATTCTCTACCTACTCAACTGCAGTTGTGCCCCAGCACAAGCACGTTCCCACACAGTTCAAGGACGTTGAAGCTTCCATGCGCCTACAGAGAGCGGCACCCCCCAGAGAGTAGGAAAGGTAGGACCTACCACAAAAGTGTATTTTCCTTAGATGAAGAAGATCCTTTAAAAATAAACCATGATCTTACCTTTTTCAGGTCACTTGGATAATGTAGCTGAGTCCAGCTAGGCTGAAAAAGTATTTGTACCACACAGATGTTGATACCACAGCTCAGCGCGCTTAAATATTTAATTACGCTAAAGTACTGTACAACCAAAATACCTTGAGTTAATTTAGGTTGCATCTGAAAAGATGTCATTTAAGATGCCAGGAGGTAGCTTTCTATTTTTTCCCTTCTCTTTTCTCATAAATCTACAATTTCTACTCATAAGTTTTAAAGCATATAGAAATTCAACTTTTTTTTTTCGATAGATAGAAAGATAATATTATAATCAAAGGATTGGATTTTGGACTGCCTAGTCCTTGGTTTTATATACTTGAGGCAAAACATGAGATGATACAAATCTATCTGAAGGCTCTTTAATAAGAAAGATGGCAAGTAAATTCTGGTTTAATATAAAAGCCAATTCAACTATTAATCATGATTACAGATAATTCCCAATGTGGCATGATATCATTTAATTTCCAAAAAACCAGAGGAAGTGACAGCACACATTTTTTTGAAACCATGCCATGTAATAATATCATGCAAAGAAAGCCTTTATAACCTATTCTGTGCATAAGTCATAAATTACCAATCAGACACGTAGATCCCATTTAATATTTTAAAGTCTCGTTTTATATATTCTTTTTCCTTGTTCATGCTTTGTCTTAACAAATACACTTGGCCATAATGAAAATAAACCTGCTGAAGTCTCTGTGGCCTGAGACAAGCTATAACACATTTCTGCACCACGGGGTGGGCTCATGGGATACCTACTGAGAAAATGCATCCCCTCTGCGCATGCCCAGACTATTAAAATGAATTGACATGTTAATGCTGACAGGAAAAGAGCACAAGAGAGCTTGCTAAATTACTGCTCAGTCAGGCACTAGGAATTCCTGAGTGGCTAACTCCTGAGCAAAACCTGCAGCAAGGAGACGAGGGGGGAAAAAAAGAGAGGAAGAAAGGAGAAGGGAGGGGGGAAAAGAAGAAGAAAAAAAAAAAGGAGAAGTGGGTGAAAAAAGAAACTTTATTGTCAAATGCAGCAAAACAAACAAACACTAAGGGGTTGTCATGTTAGTAATGCACCTACTCATAAATCATACGGATTTTAATCATACCTGCCACCTCAGCCTGCTTCTCCCCTGAGAAATTGTTTTCTTTTTGCTCCCTCCTTCAGTTGCTTTCAATTATCTGGAAGCTGTTTCTCGTGTTTATTTATTTATCTAAAGTTCACATACAGTATGCATGCACAAATTTCCTCTGGGGGGCTGAGACTAGGCAGATCATACAAGGATGCGGTGGAGCGTAGCAGCTAACAGCTCAGATGAATGTACTCAGTCTCGGAAAACCTGCTTTGGACCACGGTGACAAGAGAAGGGGAGGACAGAAAGTAATTAGTGTGTGTACAATGATGGATTATGGCTTAATATTCAGGCGTTTCACCTTTTGACTGTTATAGGTAGGCCCACAAGATGACAAACAAAGTCCACATTCTCACCAATGAGAAAAAAAAAGAAGAAAAGGAGGGAAAAAAAAACCCAAGGTTTTCACTCTTTTATCCATGTCCTCTGTTCAGTGAGTAAATTGCCATTAGTTGCTTTAGTTGCATTTCAGACCTTTTGTAGTTTGGAAAACGCCATATATCTGCATATACACATATACGAGAAACCTGAGGGACAGCTGCTTGGCAAATTTCTGACAAGCTGGCATAATATTGTTTTTATGTCTCACAGCTTCTATATGTAACTTTAGTACTAAAGAGCAACTCAGTCTCTCAAATTTTAAGGAGAGAGTGAACTGCCAGTGACCTTTTCTCAGCTCTGGGAGGTGAACGTGTAGCACAGATCCATCATGACATGAAGATCTTACAGACAACTTTTAAAAAAAAAAAAAAAAGCCATCATTTGCCTACTCCAGATTGAAGGAAAAATAGATGAGGAGAGTTCGATAAGGAGTTACAACTACAGGTTAAATAGTTTTAACTCCAAAAATGAGTCTAGAGCAGGTTTCAAACTGAAGCGCTGCGTGTGTGTATTAGGTCTACAGCATTTTTTTAGCGACGTTTGAATCTATATTTGCTATGCAGGGTATTGCTAAATTAAAGGAACATCTAGACAGCTCTCCCTTTTGGAACACTTGTAGAAATTAAATGGATCACATGCAGTTTGACATTTTGCAAAATAAAAGAATAATTGGGGCACCGTATTGTTTTTGCCTTTTAAAGAGAATATTCAAACTCACCCTGTGAAGCTTAGCTGGAACCAGAATTTGGAATTTGGGTCCAGATTTCTTCCCCCCACTGCTTTCTCAGAAAACTACTGATGCTACAGTTAACTCTTTCACCACCACACACTTTTCATTAGACATTTGATGCACTGCTAGCCTGATATTTTGAAGTACTGAGAACTTATTTAGTCAAATTTATGTGAGGGGAAATAGTTATCTGGTATGGCAGACTCTTCAGTTCAAAATTTTCCTCTGAAGGCCATGATCTGGTTATGAGACAAGTCCTTTGCTTCATGTTCTTTTAATAAAGACTTTCTGGAGGAGTTCAGCTACCTGCCAAGGTGAGGTGGAGGGTGAGGGTGGGTTTCCCGGGACCCCCAGCCTCCCCTCCAAAAGCCAAGGAGCCCACAGACTCTCACATGGTCTCTATATCTGTGCAAACTCTGCCAAAACCAAATGGACCAAAACCTTGAGATCAAGGAGTTTCTGGTGTCCTGCAGGACTCCAGTCCTTTCATGTAAAGCAAGTGCATGCCCTGGTCAGAGCGTATCATTCACCAGATGAGGAGTCACAAACACTTATGTACATGCCATCTTTTAAACATTTTAATAGCCCTATTAAATGTTGTCACATAAGCTAAAAATAACCATGAAGATATACTTTTTCTCACATTCACTACTGCTGAGCCTGAAAAAAAATCCCAGATGTTCCCAACCTAAGTTCAAAAGCCATCCTGACTCACTGTTTTCCAGAGAAGTGTTTGGATATGTCCCTTGTCCTGATTTCATGGACACTGCCAGAGGCTGCAGTGGCTTCAGTCCAACCCACCATAGACCTTCAGTCCAACTCAGGACAGCCACTCTTGTATGCCTATACATGTGTGGAGGGTTCATATGCTCCATAGGATCCACTGAAGACTCCAAAAACCAAACCAAACACGTCCCAAAGACACAAAGCTCCATGAGTAATAGTGCCGTGGTAGCATTATTACCTGACCTGGATCATACTCATGGCCTCGCAAGGAGCTTATTTCCCTCTGTCTCTCCAAGTTACCTGAGCTGGAACATATCACAATTGGTGGTTTCCTGTGATCACAACTTGTTTTTGAAAAACCATGCGCACTTTCTGCCTGCAGCTTCTTCCACCTGAAGATCAAAGCCCTAAACTGCGTACAGTTCACTCCTCTGAAATGCCAGCTTCCTTGGTATAAATGACATATTGCACATTTGGTATAACTTTCATTTCATTTCGTATTTTAATTTGCAATCATCTCAGATATCAAAGAAAGCCAAACTGACAAAAGCCAGCTTGTAAACCCATTCAAGTGGAGTTTTCAATGGTTTACATAAATCAACCCATAATCTACTTTATTTAAATCTCTGAGTTTGTAAAAGGCTGCAGTTTGTCAGAGCAAGATAAAATGCATATATTAATGAGAATATAGAGGAGTAACATGAAGCAACATTAAACAGTACACAGCAGTAGGACATAAACAGACTTGTGTCTCTGTTAGTTGCCATCAGTCGTAGTGAACCCTCTTGATCTAGCTGTCCACTGCAGGGGTGCATAGTTGGTCTGAAGGACTTATTTCAGGACAGCGATCACTCACAAACAAGCACCCAGAATTAATTGGGACTTACCTCCACAGGACAGGTGTTTCTCCAATCTGGTCATTATTTTTCTACATGTTCTTCTAGCAGCTAGCGTTCCAAACTGGGAACATTACAATTTTTGTCTGTTTTATCCTCAGGGATCTATAAGGGATTGTGAGTTATCAGTCACCAAATCTTTGCAAAAGGAACATCTGTAGTAAATAGTCCAGGTAAATAGCCTGGCATTGCTAGCAATAAAATTATACTGTATGGGACTTCTATGAGTTAAATGAATCTAGATATAATAAAAATACCTTACCCTCAGTTTCATGTTACTCAGATGGCAGGAATTAGTGCCAAAGTTTTGACAGACCTTCAATTGAAACAAACAAACAAACAGACAAACAAAACAAACAAACAAAAAATCAAACAAAATCCCTAAGCTCTTTAGTTAGCTTCAGTTTCTCCCAACCTTGCAGTAATGCGAGTTTTCCTTATGCAGTTGGGGGGAAAAATGAATAGTTACCATGGAAATTGCCACAAATCTTTTTATTTCAGCCTCCTCCAAGCTACAGAGCATGTTTATGAAGACACACATAGAATCCACTCATCATTAAAGCTAGCGATGAGAACTTAGGCAGCAATATAACTATGATGTTTTCCCAAGTTTTACAGTGTATTTCACAATAATTTGCTCTGCTTTCGTTCTCATTACAAAGGCAATATTAGAATGATAATGACTTACATGCTCTGTCATACTATAGTACTCTGACCTTTTCAGTATGCTGCCTTTCGAAAGCTTGACAAGGCCACCTCTTCTGCACACGTTAACATGGCAGAAAACTGGGACCAGGGAAGGGGAAGGAAGGAGAAGTGGATGACAGCAATAGACACTCTGCCAAATTCTTTTAAGCTTTAAATAACTTTTCTCTAACTCATCATTTTTTTTTTTATTTAAACAGATTTCCTGTCTTTCCTCCAGCACTTTGTGTCGCTGGAATTGCACCGGTCATCCAATGCAATGACTTATCCGCAGTAGGTGCATTGCAAAGCAGGAGGTCTACACCCACGCTCTGCTGCTTGGATATCAGTTTGGCCCTCTGAATTATTCATCAGCTCAGGAACAAAGTCAGAATTTGGTCCCAGATGACCAGACATCTCTTTTCTCAGCCTGTACAACTTTTGTTTTGTTTTGTTTTTTTAATGCGTATTGTAGACACTAGGCCTGTCTGCTTAGACACATGCAGCATTTACTTTTGTAGGACTGGAAATTTTCTTCAGCTGCACTCCCTGCTGCAAATTCCCCCAGGAATGACCAGGAGAGCAAAGGAAGCTCCACGTCGCGGGGCCGGTGCACAACCTGCTGCACAAGCATGGAGTCACAGGGGGACACGCTCACATCGAGTGCGTTCCTCCCACTCCTTCATTTGCTGGAGCATAAAGAGTCAGAGAAAGGTCCAAAAGAGAGCCATTGCCAACACCCCTTCCCCTTGTGTACCTTTTTTTAGTGGTATAAGGCCATATCATTCCTTGAAATGAGTGCAGAAAAGTGCAGGAACCTCTTAAACCATCAGAAACCTTGCGATGGAGGGAACGGTTGCAGGGATGCTAAGGTGTGCACAGTGGACGGGGCTCCTTGTCTCCTTGGCCGGTCACTCCCCATCCCAGCTTTTTGATGTGCAGTGCTGGAAGCAACCCAAGGAGCAACCAGGCTGGCRCTACCCTCATGTTTTAGTGATTCAAAGGGAGCCCTCAGCCTCCTTTTGCTTATCAGCGTTCAGCCTGACCTCCCTCAGACGCTCCCCTGACACTGCAGAGCTCCCTACCTTCCTACAGCTGAGACGGGGACTGAGAGACTTTCAGCCTTTGATATCTCTATCTCACATCTGTCCTCTCCAATATTACTTGCAGGTGTGCTGAGAAGACCCATACACACTTAGACCACCTTTTTCTTTTTTTTCCTTCCATTTCTCTGAAATAGGCTGCCCCGTACATTAGATCTGCAAACTTATGCTCCTCCATTACACCGCTTCGATAAGAAACAGGGCTTCCACTGCTTTGCTGTGGGATCCTATCCCACTGCTAGGCATGTGCTTTGCAAAATACCCTAATTTGGTGACTGAAGAGTTAATGATCTCTGAGCCTACTGCTTGAGGATTATTTAGCACACCAGGTGCCTGCTGCACTCTCACTGGYGAGAAGAGCATGGGAACAGAGATGAATCATGGCTGCAGCTGCATGAGAGAGGGGTCTGGAAGCTGGTGAGGGAGCTGGTGAGACAATCGCCATCTCCCTGGGACCCTCTTCTCCTGTTTACACAAATACAGAGCATGTGCCGAGCAAACCTGAGCGCATCCCTGGCCATCCCAGCATCCACCTTCTGACCGCACAGACTAATATCGCTCAGCACCAAGGGTCTTATCTTCCTGGGGAGCGCCACGATCCTCGCAGTCTAACGGTCCTCAGATACGTGCAGATGCTTATCCCTGTCTTTTACACGTTGCTTGTAAAGCTGCTCTGCTCAAGTACGAAGACTTTCTGTGGCTGTAGGGCAGTATAACATTCCACGATGGCTTTCAGTTCCTCTGATCTTCACGAAGGAGTCAATCCCTCCAGCCACCTAAAGGTTCCTATTGCTCATCTTCACACTCCTCTTCTCCAAGTGTACCTTTCTCTTCCTTCAGGCTGGTTTGTTTTTGTTGATTTTTATTTTTTCTAAACAAGTGCATAAGGACTTAATTTGATACAATAAATAAAAAATCCTTTTTGCATTTTCATTTTACACAAGAGTGCAAAAACAGGGGACAACCTGTCATGCACAGGAATGCAGAGGAGATCTGCACATGGCACCAGGGAGAGTAACTAGAATAGCAAAAGGCATGGCGATGGCAAGGAGCCAGGTATCTTTCTTAGGTACCAACCTCAGGCACAAGTTGCTCAAGAGAGAAATGAGCCATCCCAGAACTGTCCCAGGGCAGTGAGACTTCACATCTTTTAATCAGGATATGTTATTTCAGAGTCAACGAAAAGCTATTCTCAGATCCAAACCAGTATGGTTTTATTTGTGTAATTCATAATGTAAACAGCAAATAAATCTGTAGGGTTTCAGTCAACTTGTCAAAGAAAATATCTTTTTGTTAAAGAAAGTATTAAAGGGAAACTGATACGGAAAACACATTGTACCGCTCACAGGGAGGGAAGTTTTTGACCCATCTGTATCAGAGAAATGCATAGTGATAACCCCTATCTTTCTATAAAAAGTTTGTTCTGAATGAGACAAATATGTTTTCTCTGGTACACCACCTCCCTTGTCCCACAGAGGCTAAATATGTTACATACAGCGAAGGCAATACACATCTCCCTTGCAACAAGCGGTCTCTTAAAAGAGCATCTCTACCTACAGCTCCCTTACCCTGGGGGTAATAAAAATGATTTCATGTCAGTGCATCAGGTATGTGGGAGGGAAACTATAACACTTCACCTCCTCTCTTTTCTGTTCCTTCCCTGACTTATAAAACAAACAAAAACCCATTAATAATTAAAAATAAAAATAGAAAAACCCACTTACTCCACTCCAGAGGCTGAAAGAGCCGAAAAGAAGATAGCAGTGTGATGGCCCAAGTCCCCTGGGACTACCAGTCCATGCAAAGGACCACACGTACTCTCTCCAAGTGCAGCTGAATGACATTTGTAGACACCCTTCTTTTCCATATTTGATACCCCAGAAAAGTGTTGCTGCCTCCCCACTATCCCCGCGATGGGTGCTGCTGTATCATCAGTTGGTTTCCCCATTCAGCAGAAATGAGGTCTTCCCTACAGCATGCTGGTCCAGCTGCTGCAGGGAATGAGGTAAGCATTCATGGTACATCCTAAAATGATCCCTAAGTGACTCTTACTACCATGTATCCCATATCCAACAACTTTGCCTTCGCTGTTCTCTGCTTCATGAGTTTCTTTTCACTTTCCTCAGTGTTTATTGTACTTTGAATAGTTACGTGGCTACCATCCATAGGAGAACCATGGGAACTGGCAGGCAATGAATGACTGGCATGCAAAAGGGTTTTTTGGGTTTTTTTTTTCCCCCTTCTTCTTCTACTTCTCCTTCTTGAAAACAACCTTGGCGAGCCATCAGATGAAAAAATCTATTCTTCTGCCAGCTCCTGCCCAGTGCCAGTGTCAGGCTATTTAAAGCTCTCTGAGAAGCGGTTTGGGGGAAGGTAGCATCAAAACAGCATATCGAGCTGCATCTTTTCCCTSCATATCAAAAAAACCAGAAGATGCCCAGCTCTCTTTTCTACCYGGACTTGACTTAAGTTAAACATCCGAGCCCCTGACATAAAGGTACACTGTAGGAATCCATAATAAGGTACCGCAGTTAAAACTAGCAACTGCATTTTCGATGCGAGAGCATAATCCTCATTGTTACTGGGGAGTCTGGATCTTGCCACAACAGAGGTTTTTTTGTTATATTACATGCCTACCAACCAAGTCCTTTTCTTTTATAGCTCCCTATGGTAGGGAAAGGAGAAAGAGTGGATTTAAGTTTCCAGGGAGCTGTCGGCCTTTGTAATAAGGTACATGGCTCACTGCTAGTTCACAAAGGGGGTTAGCACTAGAACTGCGGTGAACTATTCATCCTGCCAGCGAGTTCAGGTGAACACGGTGCTCGGAGCCAAACGGGAACGCTCAGTCCCATTCACCCAGTAGCTATATAATGTACCACAAGCTGAAAACTGTTTCATTGAGCCAGCAGGAAATTCAGACGTTTAGCAAGCGCTGGAACCAGAGCTGCTGTGATGGATGGTAATATCCAGTCCCCGGGAACTGTGTAGCGATGCCGGGCTGGGCGCAGGGCGGGCGGGCTGCCACGGCAAGGGAGCGCATCGCATTCGAGATCAGTGAGCAAGGTTGGGAGTCACAGGAGAACAGGCTGAGGTGTTCCTCCTCTCCTCCTCCCTGGGAAACTGCAAGCAAGAGATGAATTTGATTTATTTCCCATTATCAGCTACAGGGAAAGAGCAAAACTAAGAGCAGAATACACAAACAAAACAAAAGACTTAACTCTAGGAGGAAAAATGCCTATTCCCAGGAGAGAAATGTGATACTCCCCAGCTTGCCCACTATCAGCACTCTGAGACCCACTCCCAGCTGCTCCGCATTCTTCGGTTTCATCACTCAAATCTGAATTACAGGAGAGCGTTAACGCTGGCCATGCTGCTCSTGCTGCTCTTCTGGTGCTGCCCGTCAAAGCGATGCTCAGCCATCACCAGAGCGATGCAACCTTGAGAGGTCAGCGCCTGCCACGGCAGCAGCAGACAGAGAGGCATGGACACCCGGCGGGGCTACCGACAGAAGTCCAAAACCCGGGGGTCCCAGAGCACACAAAACAAAATTTAATTTCTTGCAAGGTGAAATTGTGTCCAAAAATGGACAAATAGGAAGTTTTAACATTTTCCCCACCTTGAGCCATTGGGCGCGGGTGGAGAGCGGACCCATCAGCAGCCYTCTGATCCACCCCAGGAGCCCCGAAGGAACAGGGAGGAGAATTTGGCCAGTCCACTGCAGCCCATCAAAACCTTTCATGTTGAGGTTCCCCTGGTTACTCTTGACACCTCTGCTTCATTTGACAACTCTGAATGGATCATTACAAATATAAAGGCTTGTACATATTAGTAGTTTACAGGAAACATAGCACCCTGCCCTGTATTTCTGTAACATTTGTCACTTGWTGAAATCAAATAACTTCTTAGTTGGGGAAACTGAGGCACAGTTACATTAAGAGGCTTGCAAAAGAAAAAGGACAAATCACTGGCTATCCATAGAGGGAATTTGGTAGCAGGTGGTGATTTTCCCAGTTTCCACTCAAATGCACTCTACGCCAACCACACACTGTCCAAAGCCACTGCGTTGCTCAGTACTATTAAGGCAGGCACGAGCTCTCGGTGCAGGAGCAAGTACTGTTCCTGCAAGCACAGCAAGCTGCCAAAGCTCTGTCTGAAATTTCTCCCTACCTGCTGATCTTAAGGCTTTACCCCAGGACTGTGAAAAGCATCCCCATAGCTTCAGCATCACCTCTTCGGTGACTCGGCACGGCCACCTCTATCTTCCCAGAGATCCTGTGCCCGCTGAGAGGGGCGGCGATCACCCCGGCTGCCGCTGCCTCTCATCGCCACTTGACCTTCCTGCCTCTTTGCTATCGCGGTTGTCCATCCACTGCCAGCTCACACGCAGCACTTAATGAAAAAGGTAGAGCAAGAAAATCAGTGACCCAGAGCTGGCAGGGAGTGGGGGAGATGTGGTTCCGATTCCAGCTCCAAGCCTTGGCTGTGGAGTGGGATTTACATAATAATTAACTCCGGTATTCTTGGACAACTCACTTTCTGTGTAACAACTGCAGATGATTCCCCCGTACACCCTTAAAAATCTGTCTAGCTAACGAATCCAAAAATCAAACACCTGTGTGTCAGCACGAACAGCTGTACACTTGCCACTGCTCCTCTATCTGCAGAGGATGCCACATGCCAGTCGCTTTACTTAGAGCGTGTGGGGAGGCCAATCCATTAGAGAGAGAACACAGCATAATTAAGAAGCAACATGCTTTCTTGTTCCTGCTGCCCTAAATTTTTTTATTTCCTCCCTCCCCCCCCACTTACTTTGCTTAAACAACTCCATCGACTTTATTATGCTGATCTTCAGGCTTGCAGGGCTAGTGAACTTGGGAGGCAGGGTCTGTTTTCCCAAGTTCTCACAGCACTCATCAATTGGCGTGTTAGGGTAGAGAAGCTTCCAGTTGAACTACATTTTTGTCTTTTTTTTTCTTTCTTTCTTTTTTTTTTTTTTTCCCCTTCCCTGAGAAATATCCTCAATAAGAAAGATCTTCTTGGAATAAATAACGAGAGATGCGAAGAGTGCAGAATCTAAACACATGCATTCCGCACACTGCACGATGGCAACAAATGATTACATCCACCCCGAAACATCCACAGACGGTCATGTTTGTTTTCATTGCGTTCCAGATATCAGTTGCAATCAGTCTATATATATTTCTCTCTCTCTCTTGCGTGTGTGTGTGTGTGTGTGTTCCTTTTATATATGGAACAAAGGAAACATTTTGCTAAATTCAGCCCTATCTTCAAAACCTGTGCTCTGTGCGATGCACACTGTGTATAAAAATGCAAGCTAAAAAGGTGATTTTAAAATCAACCTAAATGTCCAGGGGTCCGTTTGGAGCCATAATGTGAATTTATCTTCATATGAATAATTTGCACTAGTATTCCTAATTTGGCAAGCAAAGAGTGCGGCATAGCTTCACAAGCCATAGTACCTTTGTGCTCTTAATCCTCCAGGGGCTACCTATACTTGTCTTTCTGTACATTGGATCACTGCTAGTGGAGGTCTGAAAAGCATCTCCAGCAATCTTTAATTCATGTGATTAAAAATTCAAAAGAAGCCCTTGTACCAGCTGTTAAACTATGTTAGTAAGCTGTAATTCAGAGTTCAAATCCCAGCAAATTGAAGGTTAGGTTAACAGGATCATTCAGTGGAACTGCATTATATCGTAGCAACTAGAACAGTAGGTGGACTGTTTTATACACGCTCATTTGCAGAAGATAAACTAAGGATGAGCAAACTCATAGCACTGCAAACCTTGCCTTGGATTTATTTTCCCCCTCTCTTTCTGTGGCATGATTTTTTTTAGAGCCTGGCAGATGAAACCAACTGTGGGTTTTGTTTAATCTTTGCACAGATAGAAGCAGAATAAAATCAGCATGAAGTGTTTTGTTTAAGATTATCTGGAATCTGAGAAATGTGTTTTTCATCTCTGAGACTAATTAGTTTAAATATAACAAAGGTGAAATGAGTTCGATGGTCTTAAGTCTACTGTTCGTTCTCCTTCAGTAAATAGAGAGAAAATATATGGGAAAAGAAATCCACCTTATTTAGCCCAGTTTGATATGATTATTCTTTGCTTAGGCTGGTCCCAAGATAAACTTCCAGGAAGTCTGGAAGAATCAACCTTAAGTGCAAGTAAGGCTAAAAGCATTATGTACGATTACAATTATTATTTATTATTAGCACTACAATAGTCATTAGTCTTCAGCTGAGAGTGAAACGCCATTGTGGAAAGCGCTGCATATAAAAGTGACAGTATTTGCCTTACAGTGCTTACAGCCTCTGCAGCTTTACAGAGCTTGCAGGGAGAAGGTGAGAAACAGGATGTAATATCATCTTTAGTTTGCAGATGGGGAATTATGGCACAAAGTGTCTTTCCCAAAACCACACAGGAAGCATGCAAAGCTAGAAGCTGAATCCTGATCTCCTGAAGGCTTTAACCAAAATACCATCCTTCCTGTCTATTGAAAGACTCCCACTTATTATATAATAGGCTGTAAAGCAGACCTTTAACGAGCCCTGACTCCGAAACTAGATGTGGTCCTATGCCTATGGTACCCATAAAACAAATTTAGCCCGTTTAAAATATCCTGATAAAGTCTTTACGCTTGTGTTTCTGGTGACTTTGATAAGGTAAGGTTTTGTGCAATAGAGGGAAACTCTAAAAAAGGAAAACAAGCTGGTGGGAAAGGCTAGGAAGGATTGATAGCTTGCTCAAAATGGCAACAGAGAGAGGGGAAAATGGCCTGTTGGGGTTACTGGTAAGGTAATATTGGGGGATGACGCTTCCCAATAAAAGCAGTTAGGAAAACTATGTCTTTCAAATTCAGAAGAAAAGATGCTAAACGAGAAAAAGTGCTGAGGATGAGTGTGTCAGGGGTTCTGGTAGAGGGAAACTTGAGCTGAAGAAACAGGTGAAGAGAAACTTGGTAGAAGAAAGGAGAGGAGTTTCAGGACTACAGCCCTCCTGCCAAAGCACAGGAGTTTTTGCATAAATAACAAAGGACTACAAATTAAAAGAGGACGTTGGAACTTTGCCTYCTTGCTGTTGGTAAGACACCAACTAGTGCAAGCCCCAACATACTTTGCACGTGTCCTGCTAGTGACGTACTCACAGGTTTGAAGACAGAAGACATCTGTTTATGCATCTTTTGGCCATGATGCCTGCAAATTACTTTAATGGAGTAGTTCCTTCTCATTTCTCACCTGAGACAGCATTTCTCCTGAAATAACTACAACTCCTAGATATTCTTCCCAATTAAGGTTTTCAAATAAACTTAAAAAAAAAAAAAAATTGTTTGTGACCAGCACATGTTTGCCTGTATGTGAATGATGTGTAGTTGGTTCCTACCATTAAAACCCTCCATTGACAAATCACTCCCACTGTGGGTCAGATGTCATGTCTATACACATGGCACTCCCAAAACACTTTTAATGCTACATCAAATACAGTGTTTAAAAATAACTTTGTCTAACCAAGGACTGAGTAAAACTTGTAAAGAACTTGGCCTCATAATTTAGAGTCATCATCATCAACAAGCGTTCACTTGGATAGCACCTTTCATTCAAGGATCTCAGAACGCTTAATTTAATTAAGCCTTTCAACAATGCCATAATGCAGCCAAATGTTATAATAACTGCTTGTAGAGGTTTGAATCTGAGACARAGAGAGGTTAAATGAGTCTCCCAAGGTCCCAGAATGAATTAATAACATCGCCAAGAAGAGGCTGCAAAGCCAGACCCGTAGCCCTCTCCCTCACCGCAAGCCACGCTCCTTCCCTCCTCTCCCACGCTGACACACGGACACGGGTGGGTTTCTGTGCCCACCGGGCTGCGCTGGGGATGCCGCTGGACCTCTCTCAGCTTCCCAGGGAGGCTGGGAGCAGTCTGTGTGAAACACAAGCAGCGATTTCTCTGCACCCTGTAAAGGAAGGTGGTCATGGGAACGTCCTCCCCCCCAAAACAAGATGAGAAAAGGTCTCATGGTGCTTTCCTCCACACCACCACTTCCTCTGGGTTACCTTGGGAAGTGGGATTGTTTGCTGTTTTCCCATGGCTAAGATCTGTGAGATCTTTTACGGTGCATTAGTGGTCTATTTTATAACCCATGTCATGCAAAAGGCTAACGCTGGGAGGGCACACAGTCACCTTAGCCCTGCATGGGGAATTGCTTCAGCCCGGAGGGAGGAACGTCTTGTCCTCATACCGGCAAAATACGCTGTACTCTGACTTTTTCTAGGAGGTCCTTCACATTCAAATACTGACTCGTCCCGATTCCCTTAGCCTGGGAGATCTGAGGAGCATACAGGCTGCAGTGGTATGGCTCCAGGCCATACAGCACACACTAAGCATTACCATATGTCACAGAGGCAGCTAGACAAAATCTTGCCTGAAATTCGAAGAGGAGCGCTGGATACACACGAAACTTTGCTAGTTCAAGACCAAACAGCAAAGGTTTCGTAAAACAAAACCGGTTTACTGCTGAGCATCAGCAGCTGCTTTCAAATTTACAAATACATTTACGTTCTACAGATCATAAATGAGAAGCAATTGATTTCCTAGCTGGCTGCCAAGACCTGAGATGGGGGATTTGCTTTTTCCCAGGCATTGCTGCGGGGTTTCAAGCGCCACAACCTGCAGGTGGGGAGACCACTGGAGCACCGGGGTCTGTGACTCTCACCCCGCTGCCGAAGGAGAGCTGGATCTCATTGACGTGAATTGCCCAGGGCTCTGCGGGAAGGATTTGGTCTTTATTACACCCAGGATTTCCCTGGCATGGAGGAGCTCCAAGATTAAATATTTGGCCCTTTTGTTCCGGAGACTGGCACAAGGGAGGATGCACTGGGACCGACTGCAGGAGATGCATCACGCACAGGGCACGTGGGGTCTCGTCAGAAAGGCCACATCGCATATTCTTCCAACTCTATAATCTCATGAACACAAATATTTAAYGTCCAGCCCAGCCCCAGATTTATAAAAAGCCATCTGTTAACTGCTTTCACTGGTTCCCAATTAAGCTATCTCCATGGCGGGATTGATGCCACTCATGACTGACATGATACCTTCAATTTGAGGATAAGATAGTTATTTGGACTAATTTCCTTGTGGAAAAGCCCTGTGTAATTGAACAGTGTTGAAAACAAGTGGGGCTGGGCAGAATTACAAACAGGGTCTGCGCTGTTGATGGTACCCATTTCACTAGTACCATCTAACTAAAGCACAAGCTCCGGGAATCATATGATGCTTAAAAACAGTGACTTTTGCTTTTAAAAACCAGCCCCTAGTCCTTATTATTGAGAAGTTCAAAATGTGAGGTTTAAGGCTGAAAAATAAAAAGACAAAGAACAATTCCAATTGTGTTTTTTAAATCTAATTATTTTAAGCATGATTTTGGAATGTTGGGAGCCGAAYGCAGCAGTGTAAATTACACACAAATTCCTACAAAAAGGAAATTATGTGGATTTAACCTACCTTGTAATGGCTTAAGCTTATCTATATTAATTAAGCACATTAAAATAATATGTGACTGTTAATACATAAAACAACATTAAAATATAATAACTGTTTTCTCTTAAAGGTTAAATGGGCTCGATTCTTTGCATGTGCAAATGAGTGTCMTTGCGTTGCATTAATTGCCATCATCTTGCTTGCCCACGTTTCTTGAAAATGCAAGTCTGGGCACTTTTAGCATGCGAATTTAGCTTTAAACTCCTTGTCATGAAAGACCTTGGTCACAGCACAACCCACACAGGTAGAGCAGAGCCTGCAGTCGGACTTTCAGCACTACACACTGCCTGGCTCAGCTTACAGGCTCGATGGAAGGCTCCGAGACCTGCAGCTATTTTCCTCCAGCAATTGTTCAAAGTCTTTACAGCACATAATGAAACTTGCATTTTAAATTTATTTTAATGAACTGAAATCCATAGTCCTAATTGGTGTACACGTAGCATGTTTTTAGTTACGAGATAAACAATTTACTCCAGTATCAAGGAAACATCGGTTAAGATTTTATTAGACTCCCAAATATGTACAATCAACCCACCCCTCTGTTTGTTGCAACAGTTATGGTAAAATAAACTCCCAGCGCATACTGCGGTGACCAAGCCGAGCTCTTTGTCTCAGCGCGTGGAAATGTGCCCTGCTCCCACCCACCGCCCCCGCCGCCTCCGCCGGCGCTTCGCACCCAGCCGCCGCGCAGAGCTTGGCGAAAATACCGTCTGTGCTCCTACAGGTGTTACATTTTTTGCTCCCCCAGTGACCAGTAACAGTGCTATTGGACTAAAATAATATATCTAAAAACAATGTGCTGGCATCGCTGAGAACATACATATAAGGCCACTGAGGTCCACACAGCAAGGATTGCACAATAACCCATTAAAATAAACATTTGCAACCACAGATAGCTGGACTGAAATCCCTGCTCTGATACAAATAACATCTGGACAACTTTTGTATGCATCTTCCAGCATAAAACACCCTTGAGAAAAAATAGAAGGCAAGCTAAAAGACAAAGGACCACTAAAGATTTTATTATGCTATGGGTGTGGTGCCATAAATTTGAGGGGATTCAGGCAAGAGTTGCCAAGCTTGAATTTAAACAGCATGTTGTTTTTAAAAGTTGTAACATTAGTGACGAACAAGTCAGTGTTCTTACATAATTAATCCAGTGTGAAATAGAGTGACTGGAAGACATCCAGTGGTTTAAAAATAACTCAATCATTTATAAGATCCACAGTACTATAGGATTTAACATTAAGGCACAGGAAGTGAAGGCATCTTGGTACGGAGCATGCTGTTTTAATTCCACAAAAGCTTTATGAATTCAGCTTAACCGAGCTCACTGTACAACAGCCCTGCGCTATGCAAAGCAAGGGAGCTTCCTCTCAAGTGGATCCCAGGTTTAATGAGCGGGGTTTTGTGACCAATTTTTTTTTTTTTTTTTTTTTTTCTTCTCTCTCCACCCTGTAGAGTTGTCTCGAGCTGGAGATGCCATTAAAGAAACAAAAACGGGACTGCTTTTTTCAAAATCGTAATACTTAACTGGAAAGGCTGGGAGAAAGACAAAGATATGCGGGGAAGCTAATGAGTGTCTTCAGAAGACATATAATCATGGTAGGAATTTGAATGGACTTTAACATCCAGTGTTATTCGTTAGTGGTGTTTCCAGCTGGCAACAAACACAAGTAAGTGCAAACTGGAGACACAGCGTGAGTGGGGCTTAACGTAATGATAAAGAAAAACAGCCAAACAAAACCCTCATTCACTGTCCTGACCTGAAGTCGCCACTTACATTTGTAAACTTAGGGCCCGATTCTGCAAGTTATTCCAACACAAATCTCCAGCAAAGCTGCCTGCAAAAGTAAGACATGGTTATAATTACTGTTCCTGCAAGCTGGAAGCAAGCAACAGGCACAGATATATTTGAGCCCTTCCCTTATGTGTCCAAAACTGGGGGGGAAGGTCCCGGCAAAGCTGTCTCTGCCTATACTATTTTCCAGTTCCCAAGTGAAACCGGTGCACCTTACAGCACTTAATTTCAGTGCAAGCTCCCGGGATGCATCCAGCTGTCCTGCCTGCGCTCAGCTCGCACCCAAGCGCCCGCCAGCGCTGTGGGACAAGCTGCTGCTGCAAGGTGGATATCTGGGGCAGGGTTTGGCAAATTGGAAAACTCTACAAATCTAATTCAGAAGGCAAATTGACACTCAGAGCGTTACATCCATACCAAAGACACGGGATGTCTCCCTTGCGGCATATATYGCCCTTTTGCCTGGCCCCACTTGGAGAAGTGCTCGACACCATGTGCTCACTCCAAAATCACAGGATGCACCAAAGGCTTGTTGGGATCAGGTCCCGAGTGAATTTCCATGTCTGAAGCGTCACAGGCCTGCCCAAAACCCCCAGTCTGCACAAGGATATCATGTTTCTCGCAGCACAGAAATTGATGGGGGTCCAGAAGAAGCTAAACCTTTTATTTGAAACCAGTCTCCAGAAAATTGCTGGTTCGGATGAAGTGAGATCCAAATTTGAACCACTTGTAACGACTGATTGTACTGAGCCAGATTTCGGGTCCGCTCTCCTCTGTTCCCGTCTCGTTGCAGTGAATGGAGAACTCATATCACCTACAGCCACCAGCCCAGCACGACCACCACGTCATGCTGGATACAGGCACTTCCAGGTCTAGCTGGACATCATTCATTGCATCATGGCACTCTGTGAAAGCCCACCAGCCTGAGAACTGAGTTTGCCCCAAAGAATATGCGAATTCCTGATAAAGGGAAATAAGGAATAAAGCGAATAGATAGGAGGTGACTTATCTTTAGCAGTGCGTTTCCTCTTCGCCTGGCTTGACATACAGGATGAGAGCAAATACATCAAAATTGTAATCTTGAATGATCAAAATAAATCACATACAATTGATTTTGACTAATGTAAAACTAACTGAATACATTTCTGGAAACAGTACTTATGAATTAATAATAGTGATTAAGATGAATTAAACACACAGACTAAATTCTGCCCTACAAGATGCTGACTTCCATGGAAACTGTGCGTGCATTTAGGGTCTGAGTCTAGCAAGTTAATTCTGAATTATTTTTATCTGTTGAATCAAAGTAGTATGTTAAAAAGAATTTATGTGGCTAAATAACATGCTACACTTACCAATGTTTATAGAGCTTTGAATATTATTTTCTCAAATTAACAGTATATTTGCTTAACAATGCAAAAAGTGGCTTTGTAAAACCCATTACTGCCGGACTGCAGCAAGTCTTAACTAAACAAAGGTGTGAGAAGTGTGACTCAAAACAGTATTTTTATTTCAGTGGAYAAGGACAAATTCCAAGAATCATTAACCTTATCTCCCATTTTCCGCTTGTTCCCATTCACCRATAATGAGAAATGTGATCCACAAATTCCCCCTCCACTCTGATAGTATTACGTCCCGAGTTTGACCCAGCAACATTATGAGAATTTTTTCCCTTGAAAAATTCACTTATATTTTTGTTATGTATTTCTCTTTCTAGAAGCCTGTCCTTTTCATAAATATATATATTTATACGTACACACATATTTTTACGTGCGTGAGATATATTTTATTTCTATGTGTATATACATACATGTTTTCTCATAAGTATTTGTCTATTCATCTCTATAACAGATTAATTCTTTATGACAAACTCGTTCTTGGACTAGAAACTGTCTGAAATTTAGAGTAAGGGAAATGGAGTAAACTGAAATGCACCGTGTGGCATTTCCTATGAGGATTTACAGAGGTACATTTAAGAAAGAGAAAAGATTGACTAAAGCAAGTTCAAACCCATTAGGTAGATAGACAGTGTTTAAGATTGGGCATAAGAACAGAAAGAAGGAATAACTATGGATGTGGAAGTAAATACAAAATGAGGTACGTTACCATATGGGTTTCTTAAAGGTAGCACGTGTCAGGTTAACCTTTCTTTGCCTGCTATCAGTTCAGATTGATTCAGATGAGAAAATCTGCAAAGAAGGACTTGTAGGTGAGCAGAGAAGACGAGAACCTGTATTATCAGAGGAGATTAAAATAGCTAGGCACGCTTAGCCCAATAAAACGAAGGCTGAGATGCAATTTCTGACTATAAATAAACCAATGGGTTTAAAAGAAGCGGGGAGATTTGCTACTAACACAAGTAGGAATGGATATCATCTGGCAGTTAATGAGCTTCGGGAGAAGCTTGATGAAGGGACCTGACAGCGCGAGCTCTCCAGCAGCTGTCCCGCGAGGGCGCAGGGACGGGGGAGAGGAAGAAAACAACAGCCCCAGAAGCCATTAAAGATGGAGCTTGATCAATTAACATATGGGATTATGAGATGTGGGTGTGAAACCCAGAGCTCAGAGGGTCCCTGCCAGTCCCATGTTGCTAACATGAAATAAAATATTTTTTTAAAAGTACCAATCTGTAAATTTTTAACACTTAGAAAAAAAACAAAGCAAGAAAGTTTACCAAGAGTGACGAAATCAAAATTCTCCCATCAAAATATTCCCGCCAAACATTTTGATTGCTATAAAATATTTTTTCAGTGGAAAACTCTCTCTTGCATTTGTGTCTAGAGGCTCAAGGCAGAAGCAGGCAGGACGTCTGGAAGGGACTTAGACATTTATGCCTCACTGCCACTGGCTGACCTCCTCCAGAGAACCCAGGGCATGCTTGGGTTAGTCTTCCTGTTTCTGGTGATTAAACAGCTCTTGGTCTCACCTCTTACTAAATCCTAATAACATACAATACGGCGTCTCTCTGCTAGATGTTAACAGGAAAATGTGCTGTTTTCTCATCCATAGGCGCCTGCCAAAAGAGAGGTCCCAGTCCTCCGTTTTGCTACAGACYGGACAAGGACAGGGTCTGGCTCATGGCAAGGACGTTCGGGGCAGGCACTGGAATAGTTTCTTGGAGACACCGATGGCTCTTCTACRTATGATCTGAAACAACGTGCTGGGCAAATATCTGCTGCTACATACTCATAGTTGATCTTACCTTAGGCCAGCTGGGTGCACCAGATGCTCTAATTAGTAGACCATATCAGAACTTTTCTGTTGAAATTGCTTTTCTAATAGAAAATATCCTTTCCAGGAAGAGGTTGTTGGGAAAACAGGAGTTGGTTTAAAGAGTTTTCTTTCTGTGTTTTTAAAATACAGCTTTCTAGTTAATTGGTTAAAAAGTTTTCATCAATTTCATTTTTATCAGAAACTTGAAAAATCATTGTGAATTTCTAAAAATATGATATTTTTGGAAATCCTTTCGTATGAAAAATGTTGTGGTTTTACATTTTCATCCAAGAGTTGGATTAATTTCTTTTCTAAAAACAGAAAATATGTAATGGGAAGGGATTTCCACTTTCTAGCTAGCCATGGCATTTAGTGGTATTATTATAATTAGTTATTTTCATTCCTTTTATGTAGAACCATTCATAAATACCCTAAATTGTAGTAAGGACTACACACAAGTTAGTTTTTACAGACTAGGGCAATCAAAAGCAGAATCTTATTTTTTAAAAGAAAAAAAAAAAAAAAAGAAAACTTTGGTTTGGGATCAGAATTTGTATCCAAATACAATTACTGGACAGGTCAAAACATATTAAAAGTAAAGATTTACAGTGAAATAACCAACCTGAAAATAACTAAATGCATTTAAATGTTCCCAGCTTTTAGAATTTGCTACCAGGTAGCATAAAGTAAGTAATACACTCAAAACTTGGCCCTTGCTCTTCAAGACGCTGAAGGCTCTCCAGTACAATCACTAGATGGATACAAGCTGTATCTGACACAGGAGCTTCCTGTTAATTGGTAGAGGCCAATGACAAATTAGAGAGAAACATCCGACATCCTGATAAAATAATCTTCAGTTTTCAAGACTCTGATTTGGATTACTCCTTGGAAACATATAAGGAGAAAAGAATTTATAATAGCCGTGACCTGGTCCCTACAAATAAACAGCGCAAAGGAACTGCTTGGAAGTGAAATTCTTAACACTGACCTGGAATTTAGATGCCATGGTTTGAAATTCCTATGTCAACAAGTACAAGAAATCCAGAAGAAAGTTCTCGAATGCAAAAGGCACGACATATTCAGAATGACAAGTGTCTGAAGGAAGGTGGCAACGGCTGGAGTTCAACAAAGCCTCACGGCCTATGTGTATGTTGCGGGTATCATCTCGGATGTTAATCCAAGTACCTGCCATGGGAGTCAGTGATAACCCAGGTGTTGATACTGCATCTGTATTCCACTCAGCAGAACATCTGTCCTACAGTGGTTTAATATACAGTATATGAAGCTAAACATACTAGTTATAGAACTGCATAGGCTGATAGCTGGCATGAACATATGTATATATATATTTATTTATCATTTAAGTTTCCGTGATTCTGTGAGTCCATAGGGTAGACGGACTTTGACAAAATATGCGTATTTTAAACTGAAAGAACAGCATTAAAGGGTTTGCTTAGGCTTGTAAAGGCAGGCTCTCTTTCCCATTACCTGTGTTGTTCTTATCAGAGAAAACTTCCCTTTCCCCTCCTTTGCCAAAATTTCTAGGCCACAAACGTTATCTGCAGCATAATGAAATCCATCTGCTATCACCTGATGCATAGCAGCTCAGTTGGCAACCTATGTCTTGCATTAACATAAAGATGAAATATTTCTTTTCCTGATCAAAGCAGCATACATCTACCGTATCTCTGAATTAATGTGGTTAATATGACTTAGAGGATGGACACTCTGGTGTTGACACTGGTTTTGGTGTATAAATTATTCACTGGACCATTCATTCCATATGTACCAGGAGCCGGTGCTACCAGGGTTTGTGCCCAGCAAAGAGGAGTCTGAGAAGCCCGTAGAAGACCAAACAGCTTTAGAGGACCAGCCAGATTTCTGGAGTCGTGGGTGAAGGGGAAAAGTAACAATGACGATAGTCCCCAGGACACAGAGGAAAGATTTTTGTCAGATGCTATATTGCCTCCGACATTTGCAGCAGGAAGACATGCCACATGATTCAAGCTGTAGCATCCCCATACACATTTTAAAAGTTCTGCCCCTAACCTTTGTTGAAACCTGAATGAAGGAAAAAGATTCAGTCCAATCATTTACAGATCATTAATGGGAAAAGTGATTATTTGCCTTTAGAGAAGATACGCACTGAAAAATGATGACATTATGCTCTCTTTAAAGGGATGCTGCGGCTTTTATAGATGCTCTTGGTACAATTCATTTCTGTGAACTGCATGTGAGAAGGTTTTACCACTGTCATTACAGATAAGTGCTATGGCTGGGCTGGGAACACCCGCCTTGGTGCCGCAGCATCTTTTGGGTTGCATCCCCTAAATGCAGCCGAGGAACAGCTGAAGTTGAGCTGAAAGTTTGGTGGTAAGAAGGAATGATAGGATTGCTTCTGCCTGTCTGAAAGTGAAAATCTGAGAGCTCTGAGCACTGAAGGTACACAAAGGGAAATGAACTTGGCCTGTGAATTGGGCCCTGGGGTTTGCAGATCAATCCAGCCACTGCGACTGCATCAAAAATTTCAACAACGTGGCAGACCTACTTCTTGTGCCTGTGCAATCCAATGCTCTGTTTCTCTGAAATAATGCAAACACCCTGTGTTTGCGTATTATCTAACTCCAAGCTACAAAATGACATATTTGGCTCATATTTAAAAATTGCCCAGGAGAGCCATGCTACTCTTTCTAAAAGTGATAACATTTTTTTAAACATAATTGCATTATTATCATTTAACTTACTCATATTTAATAATCAGAATAGGTTTTTTTCACCTCCAACACTGACATTTTTTACACTCTTAGTTTTCGCTAATACTAACATCTAGACTAACCCAACACAGCCGAGATGAAATATTTCATGCAATATCAGCTTTTGGCAGCCATTGGATTTGTGTACCCATCAAAACTGCATCTTCTGAGAAGAGAAAGAATTAAGAAAAAGTGATTTACCCAGTTAATTCTGTAACTATCGATTTCAGTGTAAACCCCTTCCTTTTTATAAGATTAATTTTGTTCTTCCCATGCCCCACAGAAAAAGCTTGTGCCCAGAGAAAAGCTGCTATGAAAGGGATACAAATGAATCTACTCAGATAATTGTAATTCCAGTCAGACACTGGCACCATGTAGTTCATGTTTTATCATAAGAGACCAATTTCTAAGATTTAGCCATCAGTCTAAAGAGGGCAACACAGAATTTCGTCCCCAATACTGCAAAGAAGGCAGAGTTGACTCTAGTCAAGGAGAGCGTACCTGGGACTTTACTTACTCAAGACCTTCAAATAAGTGGGAGTTTTTGCACTGTGAGAATAACAGCATCTGCATCAGCCTCATAGTGCTARTGTTCAACATATATTTATCTATAAAATGAGGACCTCTCGCCCCTTCAGTCCATCAGCAGTGGGTTTGGAGGGCTAACCAAGACCGCGGCCATGCAATCCTGAACGCTGCCCTATATTTGAGAAGTAACATCAAATAAAAACCTCACCAGTTTCATGTATTTTGTAGTGGAATCACAGTAGAAGGACTTCCCCCTCCTCTTTTTTCTAATCAAAGGCTGATTAATTAATTCTCATTATCTCCATCTCTGTCACAAAGATAGCATGGTGACACTGTCAGAAAGCTGTTGTAATTTGCCTCAGGCATGGCTGTGATTTGGTGGTGGTTGAAGCGATCGCTCGCTATTTTAGTAGGTCTCATCACCCCCATGCCCACAGAAGAATGCTCACAGACGAGAGCTGTGTACACCAGCAGGATGGAAATAGGTGGTAAAACCAGTACAAGCCTCACTCTGTGCAACCTTCAAAGGAGCAGAGCTCACGAGAATAAATCACGGCCTCAGATACTTCCACAATAGCACCAAAGGCAGCTTCAGACCAAGTCAGGATAGAAACCAGCCTGAAAAACAAAAAAGCCCTTTTCCACAGCAAAATGTATTCAGGGAAAACTTCTATGCAGCAGCTGTTATCGGGGCAGAGGGAAGAGTGAATAAACACCCCTCTGCTAGCAGACTTGCAGAGCAGCAGCCCGCTAAAAGTGACCACATCAGGAAACAGTCCTCACCACAGCTTCATCAGGGTGAGCTGAGACAACACCATGAATGTGGGAGACCAGTAGGACCGCTCGTTACTGGCAGTGCGCAGTACAAACTGAAAGCATCCATAGACAATTGAAACCACATTGCATGAATCCCCCTCAAATCACAAGGTTAATGCAGATCCAGCTTTCAACTCAGTGAGCTACATAAACCAGACGAGGTACAGCGAACAATGGCTCATGCGGGTGTCCCAGTTTCCACCAACAATGTTAGCCACATTGGTGGTGACTCAATTTGTTTCCATCATATGCTCTTTAGAGTCGCCTCTGGCAGCTTTAATTTTMATGTTCCTTTTCCAAATGAACATTATTATCCAACTGCAGCACGATGAGTTGGCACCCAGCAAAAAGCAGACGAAGCTCCGTTTTCAGATCATACCTAATGATTCCAGGTTTGAGGGTTGCTCCTCTTCCTCTTGGCCCTTCTGGCTTAGTTTCAGAGTTCAGCTCAGAGCATGGTATCTTCCTGTACCGCTGTTCAGTAAAGCAAAAGGAGTCAGCAATAGCCATATATAACATTGAAAAAAAATTGGCTAAAAATGGATATTTATCCTGTGTATACGTGTACCTGCCTTCTATATAGAGCTGTACTACATCGTCTTTAGTGCAGAAGCAGCAAAGTACTCAGAAGAAATAACATAAATATACATCTGACCTCAGTGAAAAGATCTTCTTTCTCAGTGTAACATACCGTAACTTGAAGTTTGCTCTCCCAGCGTTATTTGTTTAATAGAAATATTTTCCGTACCACCTGGTTCTGGCAGAAAGTCAGAATTTGCATTTATATGAGGTAGTTTATCAAATATAACATACAGAAGTCTGTTAAGTACACATTGCATTTTGTTTGTGAGAAAATCTGTTTGTATTTAATGTAGTTTTTAAATTAACCTTAATGAAAGCTTCTGAAAATTGTTGTTCTAAGCATTTGAAATATGCAACAAGAACTAGTGGAAGACACAAACATGTTTTCCATTATATGTTATCAGATAGTCCAAAATTACAAAAAGAATGTGGGACTATGTTAAATTAGAAAGATAAGCAAGCATTTAGTTAAAAGGCAAAGGTCTTTAGAAGAGTAAAGCATCTGACAGTTAACCCCAACATCTTATGATCTCCTACCAAGAGTAGTATAGCGCTCGCAGAATACAGTAGGGTGTTTTAACCACATCCATGGCTAAGATGAAAAACAAGGCATATTTCACAGAAATCCTGTGGTGGGTGTTTGTTCAGTTCAATATTTAGAGAGCGGCTGTGTACCCACGGCCATTTTTGAAGATCTTACTAAACCAGTATCAAATGTGATTTGCCCACAGTTTTATCTTTTGAAAAGAACCAACCTAAATATATGACCTTTACAAACGGTCTTATAGGAGAAAATTTATACATAATCCCTTCAATTATCAAAATAGTATTTTCTGTTGTCCTCTGCTGTTTGCTGATTTAATTTTGTCCTTTAGCATAAGACGGGCTGTTTTCTGTTGATAGTTACACTGGTGACTTCATGAAGAACATAACATAGGGAGAAAAAAAAACCATTGGCATTATGACTTTCTTTCCATCTTTTCCTCATATATCCAATTAAATTTATTATAAAGAACAAAAGGGCACTGTGGAAAAATTGCCAAACAAGGACAGGCATCAACAGGACATTTAACATATCATGTGAGAAGTGAGACTAGAGGAAAGCGGTACCTAAGTAGCTCGCTGATGAGTTGTTGTAACAATAATCATTCAAATAACAGCAATAAAAGCATCACTGGTAATGATCAAGTAAGGGAAGGAAAATCTGACTAATGACTTTGTCTTACTATTCTGGTAACCCTTTGCATAAAGAAAACTCAGTAAAATCAGGTTTTAATCAGGGTGATATTTTTCTGGAAACTCTTTCTTCCCAACGCATTCTGGCACTTAACCAGTGCTTGAATAACATTCCCACAGCAAGTCTCAAGTCAAACTTCTTTTTCATAAGCAATTGGTCTGGAAAACAGGAAAATCGAAGAGTTTTTCTCAGAATGCCATTACTTTTCTGAGAGATATAAAAATGGGGTAATACCCAGTTAGCTGGTTATATAGTCAACAGTTTTTAAGGTGAAAAATTTTAAGCTCTGGATGCTGGAATTAGGTAAGAATCTGTCCAATATAAGATCCTACCCACAAGTGCCAGGTCTCGCAGAGGTGCAGCTGTGAAGGTGACCAGGATGTGCAATCCTTCCAGACTCCCTGCACAGACCAAATTTCAGACCAAGCTGAACAACTCTGCATCTAGCTATGCAGACCATCTCCACTGAGCATCTGAAGCTTCTCTTTGACTCCATTTAACTTATATTCTCTCACTAACACATTGGAAAATTGGGTTATTTTCAGTTTTATTTTGGAGCATAATATAGGCAGGGCAATCTAGCTGTCATCTAGGTCGTGGAATCCTGGAAATCCTGTTTTGGATCACATCCTCAGTATCTTGTTTAAAGGGAATGATTTCCTATAACTGACTTACAGATCGCTGTGCTCATAGGGTGGTCACAGAACCCCAGCTCTGCTTCACATTAAAAGGGGAATTTTTAATAGATGGGGAGGAAAAAAGAGAAAGAATTGAAAAGTTGCAATATGAAAATTTTGCAGTAGAGTAGAGACCAATCCTAAACACTACGTAGGCTCGTTGCCTGTGATGTCCAGGGCTTCCGGGGTCCTTTTCAGCTATATCAGACCAAGGGTAGGTTGGAAACAGAGAGTTTGGGAGAGCCAGCCTCCCAAAGATCTTCACCCTTTGGCTTTCCTGAGATTTCTTGGAGATTGTTAACCAGACACCTACAGCTGTGAGAAGCCATACGAGCTCTTTGATCCCTTTACGCTACAACTTGCAACTTTAACATAAAGAGCACAGAAACCCTAAAAGCTCCTACGTTTCATGCTTTTGGCTTCATACCTGGGAGCCTGAAAGGTTTAAGAGCTTGACTCAGTTTTCTGCGTTTGCAGGCTCCAGACCGTAGATGGGATGGGGGATGCTGACTTCTCGGGCGTCGTGAGGAACAGAGCTGTTGTAGGAATGCCGAGAAGCCAGCCTGGGCGAGGGGAAGACCTCAGAACAATAGCAAAGAGCTTGAGGACATCTTCCATGAATAAGAAAGTTCTTGGCATACATAATAGCCGCATTTAGGAGAGTTTTCTGAGCCTTTCCTAAATAGCTAAAGGAGATTCTTTTTAGGCTTTTTATTTTGAGAGCTGGAATGAACAGAATTTGCATATTCTTCGGACACTATGGGGAGAGAGATGGAACTACGCTTTTGTGGATAGGCCAAAAAATAATTAAGGCAATTATACACTGTAAAGCAATACGTTATGTTATTCCTAATGGAAGACTTTTGGCCAGATAGAACTGATGACAAATATTTATTTTCTTCTTTATGCATTAATAGTCCTAGTAGGCAGTATTAGAAACACTTACCAGTATTTATATAGGGTATTTAGGGTGCCATTTTGATTATGTTTAGTGCAGAAGTTTTTCACATATTAATATAATACACATTTGTTTTAAGAAGATACTAAAGCCTGCCTAATGGCAGACTGTGGAAAATAGGACAAGTAGAGGTTTGGGGCAACTTTGGAAAGATCTGGGGTTACATCACTAAAGCCAAATCATAAATTTTAATATAAKGGGAAAATATACCTGGGAAAAATGCTAGAGCTGCAGGGTTATGGCCCATGACACAGAAGGGATACAGAGATCTTTGAGCAGGAAACTATTTGGCAGCCTTTCTGCCTTAGCTGGCTGAGAGCAGTGAGGAGCTAATTTAGTCAGCGGGTAGGAGAGGCAGCTCTCGGTAAAGAGTTGAGAAACCTAAGGCGGTCCCAGTGAACTATTAAGACATGTAGTTTCGAAGTTGTTATGTAACATTAAGGTCAAAACCGAAGATAAGAGGCTGATGCATCACAGCGTTAGCAAACAGTCAGTGTTAATATGTTTGCATAGATAAGGAAGATTTGGCGTAGTATACGGGCATAAAAATGAGGAGCCAACATGAGCTGAAACTGAGCTTACAGCACCATTGCCAAGAGATGTAATTCTTGTCTTCATCTCCTTTGAATATCAAGGTTTATTTAGTTTACAAACATATGGGTTTTCAAAGCTATTACAACTGTGACATCTATTTAGAAGCTACAGACATGCAAGAGGTTAAGATTAGAGCTGGCCAGAAATTTTCTTACAAAACAGAATTTTGCGTTTTAGCCAGGATTAGTTAAGACAACTGAGTCTTACAACATCATACTGCCAGGTGAAAAAATGACTCACTTGACAAGCACAGTACTGCTGGGATGAGTACTTTTGAATTGTGTATTTACATAAACATTTATGGAGTGTTATTATTATTAAGAAAAGATGTGATAGGGAGAATTGTGCCTTTCAATTGCTCAGGCAAGGGRAGGGCACTGTGGGAGCCACTACCTTCCTTGGATTTATCAAAGTGGTGAGGAAGCTCTTGCTTCTCTACAACAGGGTTGCTTATGCCTTCGTGTCATGCCCCATACCCACTACTACCTGTGCTTTTTCAAAAGTTCATCAAAACCGAAGCACAAATGTTTTACATCTGAACTTAATTAAAATTAGCATCTAAAAAAAAATCAAAATCAAACAAAATCTTGGTTTGTCAGAAAATTGCCTGCTGGCTATGCAACTAATGCCCAAATATAATMATMATCATCATCATCATCATCATCCTCCCACATGTCTGTAGACCCTCTTGCACAATAAAAACCTTGCCACAGAAGGTGAAAAGTCACACAGATAAGCAGTGCAATCCTTTGCCCAATCACTACTACATGCTCAATCAAAGAATTTTGAACTTCAGCTGAATTCGCTCAGATGCTGGGGATTATATGGGCAGAAACCTAGATTACAAATCAAAGAGCACTGAATAGCACATGTATACGTTCCAGTTATGAAAGCTGCTTAATGATTAAAGTCATCTATGCTTTAAAAAACAAAAAAAAAAAAAAAGAGGGAAAAGCAAAACTGATGTTGAGATCCGAAAGTATGTCTCAGGATTGACAGGTCATAGGTTAAATCCAGATGAGGGTCACTCAAGCCTGGTGTTAGTCTAAATGAGTACAGCATTAATGCTGAAAAATCCTCGCAATGAGCTCACCACCTGTCTGCTGCAGAAATCCGACCAGTGTAGGTTCAGTTTAAACTTGATGTTTACTTGAATTTACAATACTTACACGCTGCTAACTAGGGAGAATGAAGTAGGTAATCTGGCTTTTGATTTCAATCACTATTACTATCCTTAAATTACTTTTGTCTGTTGCCTTTTAAAAAGGCACCATTTTCCATTGCGAGTGCAACAGGATGCTTGTACTTTGTAAATATGACAGAGAGCAGTTTCAATATAGCATGACTTTAAATGGTCAACCTTGTCAGGAAAACAGAGCACAAGCTTTCTTTTTTTTTTTTTTTTTTTTTTTTTTNTTTTTTTTTTTTTAAATTTTCTTTTCTTATTTACAAGATGTTCATATTGCATTTTTACAAGAGAGGTCTGAAAAAGATAAAGGAGAATTTGTGGAAACTATAAATTGGCAGCCATAGCAGTGTTGACAATACTAACATTTAGGTCCTGATCTCAAATAGAAAAATGTCTTACCGATTCAGAACTCAGCTTTGTATAACATCAAAGGGTTAAAATAACCAACACTTAAGGAAAGAGGAATAGATCACTTACTACACATATTCTATTATTTGCTTAAAACTCGTAGGGTTGATGTAAGCTTGTTATCATTCACTAAAAGATAAATTTGCTGCAGAAGGTACACACTTTGCAAGTGTATAACAGCTAATCTCAGACCACTAATAGATTTAACCTTGTATATTCATAGATATTTAAAAGCGTTATGGTTTGAAGGTCAACTCCTCTGTCTTACAGTAAAAGGAAAGCAAAGAAAGGAATAAAAATTAGGAAGAATTAATTCTTCAGAAAGTTTTTACAAATCAAAACCCTGCAGTTTCACACTGAGAACAAAAGAAGCATATTAAACACCAAAGTTTATCAAGACAAATTAGGTCCCAGTTTCAAATTTTCTTTAATCTTTTGCATCTGAACGTTTTTTTGCCTCATGCTGTTTTCCCTAGTTAAATGTTAAAATGAATTCTAGCCAATACCATTGACTTCCTCCCTTAAAAATATTGAGACACATAATAAAAAATTAATTACTTCCCCTAATTTCCGTGTGATTCTTTAAAAAGATGTAAAATTCATTTAAAGTAAGTGGTGACTTTGTCTTTGAAGATCACGACAATTAACATGGATCAAAGCTTAGGTTCTGTAACGATGATAGCTTATTAGCATAATGAAATTAACTTAGAGACAAGAATCTTTAATAGGTACAACAAAAACGCTTTAATAATACTTGAAGAAAATTATGTATTTGCTAGAAGTACAACAGTTTCAGACTTTCTATCCAATTAATAAGTTGTTAATTAACTCCTTTTCCAAACAATGTGCACTTTAAGTTAACATCTGCCCATTGGATAACACTTTCCTATGGTATTTTTTTTTTTAAATATGCTGTAGAACTGCAACACTGTTTTACTGGGAATTCCTTGTAGGACTATTCTTACACTAGGGAAACAGGACCCAAATATAGTAATATGCTTTCTATATCCAACCAATTAAAAAAAGGGAAGGCTTATTTCATAGATGGGGAGGAGGAATGGGTAATTCCTTAATTATGGCTGCATTGTTTGTGGCAGTGCGTAGTTTCAGATTTCTTCGCATTTTCAATAGAAATTATTTTCTGCAGTTTATATGCCTCTGCAAAATGGCTCTCTGCTGACTAGTGCCATATATGGACTTGAATTGGGAACAATTTTGGTATTTTTTTTAAATATCTATTTATAGTTCCATGKTATAAGATTTTACAGTCTTATTTATAAGATTGTAAATCAATAACTATTGTTTTTGAAGATATGGAGTGGGAGGGTTGTTCACAAAAAATTAAAATAGAACCTTATGTATAAAAATAGTATTTTAATAATCTTTGCTTTGTAGTGTAGAATAATAAGGGYTTTCAGCACTTTCATTTTTAATGAAAATGACACATTTTTGTTTTAGGGGCTTCTGCCTGTGTAGTGGTTTGGGGATCAAAAATTTCACAGAGCATTTTGCATTTTGCAAGTGGATTTGGAGAATACACGTTACTGTGCGCTGCACTGATAGGCCTCAAAGCCTCAGCACGGACTGCTTAGGCCACTGATGGAACAATTAAATAGGTCTTATTTGAAACAAATGAGTTATTATATGCTATTGGGTCAAGGATTCATGTTTTAATAAATCCCTAATTACAGTAACTTTTCATTTAATCTGGCGAATTCTAAGCAAGTTAAGAATTTATGAGAGTTGGAATCAGCAATAAAAAATATGCCTGTCTGCCATTCTTCTCAAGGCCACACAGGTTGAACTCATTTTGAGTAGCGTGGAAGCCAGGAACGTATCGCCCGAACAGGGCACTGCGACATGATTACATCTATGTACGTATAAAATAATAATATATATGTATGCATAAAATAATATTATATATTAAATTATATATATAATTGTGCATAATTATTAAATTATTAATAATAATAATCTAGAAATTATTTCCCTTTTTTTCAGAAATAACAAAGAAACAACAACAACAACAAAACCAAAAACCCAGCATAATCATCAGAGCATTTTTGAGGTGGTGTTTTTTTTTTTTTGCCTTGGCAAACTTTTCTACCACAAACCTGTGAGTACACAAACTTTTCTGTGCAAAGTCCAGCCCAAAGTCTTCCAGTCACTTCTCGCTAAGGTCAGGACTTCTATTTCTGATCATGTATGGCTCTGGCCAGACTCCTCTCAGCTCACGGTATGTGGCTGTCAGAGTACAGACACTTCTGAAAAGAGATGAAAATGAGTCCTGGTGCATGCCTTCATATGACATTTTTAGCATTAGAATTTGCTGGTTCAACACCACCTCGAGTACGTCTCTGCTAGCCACAGCCAAACCTTGTCTCCACTGGAACAACATCCTTATGAGTAATAACAAATTAATACTCAGCACATGCACATAGCACAGGCTTTACCATCCACTGAAACGCCATTCTCTTTGGGATGGAAACAACTAATAACTCACATGGAAACTGAGTGATGGTAGAATGAAACTGAGAAAGCTGCTGTTTTCTGAACGCAAATAGACAATGCCTCTCCTCTGCCAAAGGTTGTTGTCTTTTTACTGAGCATAAATATGTAAAGTCCTGGCAATTACACCTGCAGCTGGTTGAAATTCTTTTTT
>JAYKAV010003177.1:1950313-1988543 GCA_035582835.1 Phoebastria nigripes
TTTGGGTTTTTTTTTATTCTTGCAAATCGGAATTGATCATTTTTCAAAATTTCTCCTAAATTATCAAAGGCTGAAAATCCTTATTTGGAAACAACAAAGAGCAAGACCTGTGCACTGCAAGAAGCTCTCTGGGGCCTGGCGGCAGTTGCCCGCGATCTCACCGCAGCCCACGCACGTGCCGTGACTAACAAATGAGTGGTGGGGACAGCACAAGGGTTGGCAGATGTGGTCCCCATTTTGCTCAGCAGTTTCCAGATCTACCTTGTTCCCTGGCTCTGGGGCAGTTCTGCCACCAAAATTGCTGTAGGGATTAGGAGCTCTGTAGCCAGGAGGTCCTTCTCAGAGGAGGTTAACCCAAATGCTGGCAGGATTTGGGGCCATGCCCTGGGGAAGTCCCCATTAGCGACCAGCGCGGGTGGCTGAGCTCTCCAGAAACTGAGTCCACCCACTTCCAGCGGACTCTTTCTAAAAACAAAGACATTTCCTTTTAACTACTTGCTTTTGGCACATCAGGATTTTTGAGGTAAAACTTTTCCAAATTGTAAATCCATCAGATAATTCCTCAGTTCCAAGTTCCTTGGTATCCAAGAAATACGATACAACCTTGGCTGGGAAGTGCAGTCAAAAGAACATCATCACCTATTGCCTTTCCTGCATACTTCCATGGCATACCTGTTTTTCCCTGGATGACTCCCAAGCTAAGAAAAGTCTCTCTCCTTGCTTAGTAAAATCCAGTGTCTAAGCTGTACAAGATACTATGAGTGCAGGCCAGAAACATTACAGGTTCTTCTAAGTAAGACATTATTCTTTACAAGAGGAAAAAAAAGATCAGGCTCATCTCTGAACCTAAGAAATGTACTTATTGTTCCAAATTTTGAGGCAATCTTCAGAGTTAGGTTATATATAAGGTTCTTCTGGAGTGTAACTGGAGATTGATACAATGCCAGAAGATACTAAATTCTCATTTTTAAGTGAATGACCTCTGCACAGAGCTGCCAACTGAGAGTTTCCTTTATGGTAATAAAGAGCTTGCCAGGATAACCTCAGTAAAAAATGACGCTGATAAATACATTGGTTTAAAGATAATCAATATAGCACTTCCATTGTTCACACATGGTTTTATTTTTTGGTCAGCAGAATATATTTTCCTTGCACAGCTTCTCCTTCCAATGAGGTACTCCAGTCTTTTTCCTGCTTTGGAAACAGAATGCTCTATGACTAAATCATGAGTACACGCATGCAATGCTGTCGGTCAGCGTGATACACCAGACACACATGAGGGCACGATTTGGCTGTTGAGAAATGGTGGCGTAGCATGTTTTTCAAATTATATAATAACTTTCTCCACCCATCCTCTTCCAAATTATCTCTATAGAATAAATAAAAAATTGTAGGTCCATTTTTCATTGATTATTCCCTTTGAAATATCACCCTTCCCCATTAATGAGGTGGTGTTAGTCCCAGCTTTCTGTGATTTCTCTCAGTTGTGCCCTGGATTTGGATTTCCCTTGATGGCTCTGTTCTTTCAATGATGCTGTTCCTGTCTGTTTTCAGAATAATTTCTGTTTCACACTTCATTTGCATGTTTTCCTCACTGCATGGGAAAAAAACAAGCACAAGTTTCCTTGTCTCCAACTTCACAACTGAGCAAAAAATATTTTTCCCTTTCTTCCCATTCCCCCTACCCTGCTGCAGAGTCGGAAACGTTGCTACAGACATTCGTGTGCAGCACTGTGGAAAACCATGAGCAGAAACCCTGGCTATGAAATGGGAAAGTAGGAGCAGGTAGAAGAGCAACAGGTACTATCTCTGTGATATCCCAGCTCTGGGAGTGCTGTTGGTCCTTTTTTTCTTCTTTTAGAGTAGCACGTGCCACAGATGTTGGAGAAGACATAACAGTTGAATCACTGTAGGTGATGACCTGAGGGCCACATAACACTAGAAGGACCCAAGCCACACAGGCTTCAGGTAAAGGCATAATTTCATCTTTTTCAATTCATGTTGGTTTAAAACCTTTAAGTTTTGCTTGTAGATTTGGGTAAGTACCTACTAAACTCCACCTTTTTAAACAGATAGTTTTCACCACTACTTTTGCCTGTATTGGCAAGTCAAGAACTTCTTAAATTTCAAGTGCAAACACGACAGACAAACTGACTCAAAGGATGAGCTCCGTGGTGGGGTCACCCCCAGTGATGTTGGTTTTACTCACCACTTGCAATTTCACCCTCTCTCTCCCTGCAAATGCTGCAGCACACAATGAAAACTTCACCAAGTCAACAATCACACATAGCTTTAGAAAAATTACATCACACGTTTAAAACAAAAGACAAACCTAGAACCTAAGGTACGATGGAAGTGTTCTCTGCCTATATTCAGAATTGTGCTATGTCTCTGGCAGTGGTACATTGCCCACTGCTCATTTAAAAATTGTTGAAAAATGAGGACAGAGCATAAATATGAAAACAAGATTCAGGTGCTGAAGCAAAGCCACAGATATCGCTAGAAACATTGCCCGATTCCTCTTCTCACTTGTAAACCTTAGGCAGTCAGTCTGAGCAGAGAATAATTTCACTAGTTGGGGTTTCAGGGTCCTGCCCAGTGGTTATTAGTTGTTACTTGTATTATATCAGCAACAAAAGGCAGGCGAGAGCCTGCTCCATATAGCACCCCTCCCTCCTGAATTACAACCCAGTAACACAACCCACAGCATTATACTACTCCTCTTGGCCCTCATTACTGAGCACTTAGCATTCACACCCCAGTTGTCTGGTCTTTAATAAGGAATAAAGTTGTTTGTTTATTTTATACCTATTTAACTTGTCGTTTAAGATTTGCAGAATGCCATCAATCTTTGCCTCAGTACATTGACCTCACTTTAATTGTTGGGACTCTAAATTCTGCACAGATGTTATTACTATGAATTTAACTTTATATAGCAAGAAATTCAGGACTGCCATATGCCGTCTTTTATGAGCTTGCAGTTTGTAATGAATATCCATGACTAATGCTTTTGACCCAGGTAAGCCCATGATTATGGAAGGTAAAAAGTTTACTAAACTTTATTGCTGCACTTTCAGTAATTTTACCAACAACTAATGCACACATCTCCCCTGCCCCTGTGTCGATATAAAAAATTGCTTAGCTCTTCTTAATAAATCTGTCCACATCTAGTGTCATTCAGGGACTCTAATGAGTCAGCCAAAAATTTCTAGGTTCATAGATTGCATATCAGAGGGGATAAGATGATTTTCTCTGATATCCAGCACAAGTGAGACATTTTTATATTTTGCCAGTGGTTTGTTGTTGTTGTGGTTTGGGTTCTTTTTTTTTGTTAAATAAACTGGGACAAAACTTTCTGAAGCTTAGTAGGAATTAGCCAGGTGCTAAAATTCAAATACATCTATTAAGTCTGTGCTTTCAAATATTTTAAACAATTGCTATATAACAGTAGGGAATACCTATTTGTAAGTAACTTAATCTATATTAATCCTCAAGGATATGAACCAGATATCAGTTACTGTCCAAATTAATCTTCAGAACTACAACCAGCCTTATCAGATAGCAAATTTAAAACTGAAAAATTAACCTCCAAAAGCAGAGAAGTGAATCAATTGTGCAGTCCAATTAGCTACTCCCCAAAACACGGAGAGGACCTCTCCCTGCAGAGAGGCGCTGAGCTGTGACCCCCATACTGACTGTGTGATCTAGCAGGGCTGGTGATGGTCACAGGGACATGGGAGCCAAGGAAATGTAAGGTGGCTGAGGTTGCAAGGGTTGTTGCAAGGTCTTGTTAAGGTTTAAAGAGGGTGATCTGGCTTCAGCAGTCTGCTGACGTACTGAAATACAGAGCTGGATCCTCCTTTGGGGGGAAGATGAGATACCACTATCCCCAAAATTAATTTAATTAATATTAAATAATGCATCTTTCATAACTGTATGTGCCTCCTTTCTAGCGGACGGACTTGCATCCTGCTCTCTACAGGGAAAGTCCACCCCCACGGGAGGTAGGACTCAGGGTGGCGGCAGGAGGTCTGCCCTTCTCCTGGAATTATTTATTAGGCTGGTGGTGAGCAGCCAACTTTTTCCAAGGGTGTTTAAAGTAACTCAAAAGGCATTGACTACTTTCCTGTAGATCTTTTTAGTAGGTAATTAGAAATGAAAGGCAAAATAGTAAATAGCAAATTACGAGGCCTGAAAGTCAGATTTAACCCACTCGGTATTCAACTGTTGACATCTGAGTGTGCTAGAGGTGACTTACCTGGGCAGCTGAAGGTCACATCCCACCGTAAATATCCTGACTGTCATAACATCCTCAAGTAAAATCAACGATATGTCCTGCTAGACGTCCACACTGACAACCGAAAGAATTAAAACTCTTTACCATTAACCGTTCTCCATGCAGCAAATGAATATTAACTAACAAGGTAAAACAAGAGCACGGCGAGGTGATATTTTGTGTTTCCATTAGACAGTAAGAGATTGAAGGTGATCTGAGAGTAAATACTTGACAGTGGTAATACGTGAGTCCATTTATTCAGTGCTGAATAACATTGTTCATCTCAAATATCAATTAAAAAGGACCTAAGAGATACCAAAGGAATACTGGTCCTGCATCATTAATTTTTTTTCAGCATTTCAAGGAGTGTATCAGCTGACCCTATTACTGTCATTTTTGAGTGTGCTGAATGTTAGAGAAGGGATGCTCATCTCACCGTATAGCTAGCCAATCTCAATCCTAGCATGCTCAATGAAGTAACACGAAGTTAAACTAGCGCGAGGTAAAAATTAAGTTTTCTGGGCATGAATCTTGGCTCTTCTCCTTCCCACGTAGTCATGTTCACTCTGGAAAGTGAAAGTAATACTTGACAAGATGTTAACAGAGGCTGAGTCCTCACACACAACCGATGAGCAGCCAAGCCCTCTCCAGTTCACTTGATCTGAAGGTATAGCCCATAGAGGCTTTTTAATTTATTTTTGGAACAAATTTGAGCTTTTTCCCTCTGAGTAGGACAAACAGAGCTCAGACTCATAGTGACCAGTGACAGAGTCCTCCTAGGACATCCTTAGCTGATATTAGTACCATAGTTTTGGAAAATCACTGTTCCAGGAAAGAGTTACCAATATAGCACCAGAGACATGGCTCCCTTGGAAAGACTTCACTGCAGCTATGAAAAGGCTATCCACATTATATTGAGGCATTCTTCCACTGAATTATATCAACTAACAGTTGGGTCTAGTCTCTTTTTCTGCCTCAGATACTCACTGCAATTTTAATGTCTTTTTTGTTTCACTGTAATTTCAACTTTTCGTTTTACTGTTGTTTTGTTTTCACTTAAAGATATACATTTGTTCTCAATTTATTTTCAGAGTTAACAGTCCTAACTCTCGTGAAGTCAACAGTCAAACGTACCAGAATGAACTACTGAGATGAGGGGTGTTTATGCGGTACGTGGACTAACACAGTTTGAAGTTAACACAAGAGGAATTTATGCAGGACTCTACCACCGTGTCTATGGTTTAGAAGATGTTTTCTGATTTTGGCTAAAGCAAATAGCAAAACAGATTCTTATCTGAAGCTCTGGAATCTGGGAAGCATAATAAAGAGAGAAAACTCCCTTATTAAATTCCATTTCCTGGTTTGGGTTTACTGGACTTATCCTAAACCAAATTCTGCAGTCTCTCCTCAAKGTCCTATTATCCTCTTCCGTGGCTTCTTCCATCAAAAGAACAAAAAATGCATAAGTTCTCTCTTAAATTTTTACTGGTGGGGGATGAAAAGTGAATTTGCTGTCCCTCTACAGCTGACAGAGGTTTTGGCATCTAAAACAGAGAAGCCCAAGTCTCAACTTTGCTCTTGCCTGTGACATTTTCCTTGGCCTCCTTTTCCAGAGATACACATGGGAGATACCACCACATCAGGAACGAACAATAGTGCATTAACCTCAGCTTAGGTGAAGGGAATGAGAGAAGTGCCACACCTGCAGAAGCAGGAGAAATGCCCCCTTCTAAGGGAAAGAGCTTTATGTATTTCCCAGCCCCTGGTGGAAATCACCGACAGAAAAGAAGAAAACAGTTTTCCGTCTTATACATTATTTTACRAGTCTTTGTCACATTTTCATCGTAATAACGTATATAAACATAAATCAATAATGTTGAAACTGCTGCTTTATCCTGGCTGCTACGATGAGGTGGATGAAGCTGCTGCCACTGTCACATGGACACAGATTCCAGAGAATATCTTAAAAGAAAGGCTAGCAGAGACTTCTGCTGACTGTCTCCATTTCAGGCTAAAGTCCCTTTGAACTGAGTGAACATTTCACCTGAATGAGGGACTCCAAGATTAGACTCAGGGGAAAGAATTTCTTGCCCCTGGTTCCGGACAGAAGTAGAAAAGCCAGAGATACATGAAAAATTAGGAAAACTTTTATGAACTGTGATCTGTCATACACTTGTTAAATTTCATTCTACCCAACGCAAGCAGGAGGCAACAAGGAGAACATACATCTGAGTTTATTAGCTAATAATTTTTAGCCATTAATGGAACCTTGTAAAAAAGGCAGAGTGATCTCAGGGTACATCAGGTGAATTATTTCCAGAACGAAGTGGAAATGTCATGGTAGAGAGGGCTGGTAGATCTTGCTCTGAAATACAGTTATGGTGAAGTTTAGCTGAAGCATAGCTTCAGTTTAGCTGAAGCTCCAAGAAAACAGGTTCACTGTTAGTGAACCTATTGGTCTGTAAACACCAGGGAGGAGAAAACATTATTCCAGCTAATGAGCAATCTGGAGAGGAAAGAGTAGGAAAAAGAAAAAGCAAGTGGGTATAAATTAGTCATACATATATTTGCAATGCAAAGTAGGAGAAGGTCTTCAAACAACAGAGAACTGAGGCTGTGGTGCATCCTCACTGCATGGGAAGGAATGGAGAAGTCAGGAAACCTAACTTATCTCAAGGTGTAACCACCTAAGTTTTCAAAAGCGATTAAGTGCAGCAGCAGGTAGGGAGACCTGAAGATCAGAAGTTCCCCTCCAGCCTTATTTCTATGTCTGGTTTCCCTTACCCCTGCTAAACACAGTGCTCAGCTATTAGCAGTCAAACAATAACAAACTCCTGCTCRTTGGCACAAATCACATCACAGCCAGAAACATAGAAAAAAAATGAAAAAGTCAACAAATTGAAGCACCAAAAAGTTAAAGTTGTTGGTTAATAAGTAGTACTATGTTTGCAGCAGCTCCTGTCTTCCCAGCAGCTCGGTGCACATCTACTGAGGCAGCTAACGAAACAGGAATTGGAGCGTTCCTCTTATGAGTCACTCTGTTTGGAAACCTTTACATGCTTTAAAAAAAAAAAAAAAAAAAAAGCCATGTGTTAAAAGTATCTTAGCCAAACATGTTATTTCTCTTAAATATACAACAAAATACAACTGTCCTCAAGGTAAATATCCTCTGTTTTATTACTTTAGATCACTTTTCAGCTGTAACCATGTCATTAGGATTGCAGTTCCTGGCTCCAAAAGAAGCAACCATCTAACTATAAACTTCTGGTTTCCCAGTCTATTTAGTTTGTGTCACTTTGAGGGGGACAACCAGAGTTCAGTAGGTCTGAGCCTACCACTGAAACCGATGGCAGTAGGCTTAAGTCTCCTCATCCATGGCGTGTCCAAAGGAGACTAATTTTCTTCTCAGCACTGCAGTTTCTAACAGATATTCAGGCAGCTCAGATCTTTCTYATGAACTGAATTGGAGAGCTGTGTCAGGAAAAAAGTGTGGACGGTCTGTGTTACCCACTGATGTACCAGCAGCATTTCAGCTGGTACCACCAGGCGCTTCTGTGTTTCTGGTATTTTCTTTTGTATCCTAAAAAACATTGTCGGGGGACAGGGGAGGTTTCTTCCTTTGGCCTATAGGTGGAAAGGAATTGGAATAATAAATCACTGAAATCATTCTCCTACAGGTCTTCAAAAGGCCACCACAGTGACTCCCAGGATCAGACTGTTTGGCTTTTACTCTAAGATTTTGTACCTTACTGTGCAATATCTTTGAGGATAAGAGCTCAAAACCTTTGGTTTCAGCCTATTATAGCTAGAACAGGGTTACGGTACGGCAATTCCAGTTGTTTTGTTTTCATAACTTTTTGCAATATGTTATGTTTTATTTTCACTACCTCTGGAGCCAGGAAAGTTGCATCTGTCATGAGAAACTTCTGCAAAAAGTATGATAGTGGAGACCAAAGAATAACAAAAATGCTTTCACACCAAGAGGCCTCTCCCTATAATAACAGCATTCATCAATAACGGTAATAACAAGTGGCAGCAAGACTTAATTGTCCTTAAACTACCTTTATGCCTCTCTACACAGTTATATTGTCCCATCCTGCAGACAAGGTCAGGATCTCCCTCGTGGTAAGACAGCTCTGGGCCAACTATGTGTAAGCACTAGGAAGGCAACATCCCAGGCGGTCCAGATGTGTGTAAAAGCCACATCAACAACTGGTAACTGACGTGTCCATAGACGAAATCAGTGTAACATAGCCCAAAAAGATGCTCAAAGCTACTTTTCAAAATGAGCACCACATTTCATGCTGGGCTGGCCAGCCCTGACCTACCGTGGATGCGCAGACTAGAACTCTCATGGCCCCTAAATAATAATTTTTTTATTCTTTTTTTTTTTTTTTTTTAGGAATAAGATTGCAGATATAGGATGATACTTCAGAACCCTTTCTAGGTTATTTTTTAGCACTCCATTGCGTCTCTATATTTGTCATGTTTCCTGAGGTCAAACCAGTGGCAGCTTTAATTGCACTTACAAGGAATGTTGCTAAAATGGGCACAGAGTCCTAAACTCAACGTTTTCTTCATTATTTTGCAACTTTGGGAGCCTGCCAACATCGTTGCGAGATTTGGCATGCGTTTACCTGGAAAGAATGAGAGACTTAATATTTCATTTCAGCTTTGCAAGGTTTCCTCCTCCCTACCTCCCCCCAAAAAAGAGCAAGCAAAGGAATTAGAAACATAGTCAAAGGGCAAAGCCGGTCTCTCTGACGTTGGTACAGATCAACAGAGCTCAACAGGCTTCTGGGGAGCTCTCCTTGAAAGCAAGAGCGGCTCCATTACAAGTGACTGCATCTTTGTGGGTAGCCGTCTCTCCGCTCTCTGTGAATTTGGGTACACGGGGGATATTTTTACCTGCTCTTCCACCTAAGGCCAGTTTGCTACATGAGAGGTTCATCATGCTTGGACTTGGAAGTGTGAACTGTAAAGGCCAAGCTGATAACCTTGCCTGCAGCCTAGTGCCTTAAAGCCAGCCCTAATGAAGGTCTGTGTTTAACTCCTGTTTTAGACCTTTAACACAGAAAATAATCCTCGTACAGCTGTTACTTGGTGCTTGGAGTCCATAGATGACTTTGTGTTAACACACAAGATTGCTAGACAAGTAACAGAATTTTGTTAGATATATACGTTAACTATTTTAATGTGAAATATTTTAACAGCCTCAAAAAGGGATGGAAACTGAGATTACCACTGCCCACATCCCACCAAGAGCCGCTGCCCCCCTGACACCTTGGCAAGTCACGCTTCTCTTGGAGCTGCTTTTGCTCTGTGCCTGGGGCTGCTTCAACAAGGACTTGACTACACCCACATAAAGTGAACGCTTCCCTTCCGCTGGGTTAAAACAAGGTCTCTGTAGGGTTGGGTCCCCTCCAGAAAATCATGACATTGAAGCCGGGTTTCTCACYGACTGGGATGGCACTTTCACAGAGAAGATGCTGCGCAGAAGCAGGGTGGCTCCTGCCTGCCGTAAGGCACGAGACCCGAGCAGCCTGCCTGGGGGTGAACCGTGAGGAAAGGGATACCCACCGCGGTGCCAAGGAGCGGATGCCTCCTCCATCGGGGTGCTTTAGCTGTTGAATAAAAGTGTTTTCCTGGTTAGATTCCTGGAGCTGTGCTTCCCCCCTCTGCGATGTCTAACTTTCTCCATACACCCTGCAAAGACTCGCTAACTCCTATCTCAAGCCACGGTAATCTACCAAGCCTACAATTTAGGCGTAGCTATGTCAAAGCCCTTTTGTGGATCCGGTTTTCCCTCTGCAACCACCCTGCTGAAAGGATTAAGCTATTTGGGAAATGAAGTACTGTTCCCTGTGAATAAGGATGTCAGATACCGGTCCCAAAGAAGTGATGTCTCAGTATATTTCGGTATAATATTCTTATGTCAGTAACACTGGTAGGAAATAGAAAAAGGTAAAAACTCTGTGGGGCGTGTAAAACGAGCGTGGACAAGGCAATAGGCGTGTGACAGTAGGAACCGGCTGTGTATCAGCACAGGGGCCGGCACGGCTGTCACCGGGGCTGGCAGAAAATGCTCCCTACGGACCTGAAGYGCTTCCAATACTCCCAACCCAAAGAGTTAAATTTTGCACTTCGCCTCAGCGGTATAAATCCGTAGCATTTTGACTGAATCCCATAAAAGTAAATCAGTGTAAGTGAGGCCAGACTGTGGCCTAGCAATTCTGCAGACCAACGCTGAGAAAAAGAGACGGCGATACCAGTTAGCAGCAGCTCCCGCCACGCTGGTAGCAGAATAGCACAGAGTCAGCCAGGGAGCAGCTGGGAGGGAGCCAGATGGGCAATGAAAGGGGCACAGCGAGCTCCTCAAAAAATAGTTTTTTAATTGTAGGAAATTTTGCAAGACATCCCTGACATAAAGTTGAATTATTTTCATTTTTGCTCAAACAGCAAAAATGTAAATGCTGCCGTTTGCACAGAGAGKGGTTTTTTAAGTTGTTGCAAAGCCGCACTTAAAAGGGGGCTGGTATTAATCATCTCTACGTAAGGCAAGTTTAAAGTGGCAATCAACCAATTATTTGGAGCAGCTGATGGGCAGTGGTCTATTTTGCTGGCTGGTGTTTTTTCGGAGCGGGTATCAAATGGGTCCACGTGGCATGAACAGAACATAGCTCCAGATGGGAGAGCAGTTCCCATCTTTTGCAGAGTAAATCTGCTGTTTGAGACTATATTATATGACTGAAATTTTATACATATGACTTTGTTGGAGCTGGGATCTCTTCCTTTGAAAATGTGCTACAATAATAATTGCATTTACCAGTTGCCAGTCCTTCTCGCAAAACATTTTTTTGTTCGGATTGTGAAATTAATTGTCTCTAGCTAATATAATTAAAAACAAACACTTCTGATTTCAGCGGAGGGAAAGGGGAAGGGAAGAAAAAAAAAAAAAAGGCAAACTGCAGCCCTGATTTTCTATTGACAACAAGAAAGCTCTGCCATCCCTGAACTGTTTAATTATTGAAATGAACTGTAACAGTACACTGGATTGTTGCCGAGGTCACCGAGTAGTACTGGATGTCAAGAGGAAAGCAGCAGCTCCGAGAACCCTCCAACGCCCCAGGCTCCGTCTAAAAACCCACACACTTTTTCTCAAGCATTCAGCCTCTGATAGGTAGCCTGATAGCACGGCCGATTTGCTAGTATTACAGAGGTCCAACGGTGCTTGCTTGTTTTAAGACGAGCCAAACTATGCTCTGGTGACCACCGTGACGCTGTGATTCCCATGCCCTATCGCATTCCTCTTTCTCAGATCCCAGGCATTTTTTTTTTCCCCTACGTGCAGTCCAGGATGTAGACAAATGAATTCCAAGTGACCTATGTGGGGGTGGACTCTTTGGAAACAAACAACAAAAATAAGATATCTCCTGTCCTCACTTTTTCATTTGCTTGTTCCCTGGATACAGTTTATTCATGGCAATGAAATACACATTGTGTCTCTGGAGCTAGATCCAGCAGCAACATCTTTACCACCCCCTAACCTTGGCTGGTTTTTTTTTTTTTTTTTTTTTCCCTTTTTTTTTTTTTTTTTTTTTTTTTCCCTTCTTTCCTTTCTTTCCTTTTTTTTCTTTTCTTTTCTCTTCCTGATTTCCTATTTCAGCCTTTACAAAAGAGATCTTGTCTAACATTATCTGCTCCTTTGGAAGTCAGGCTGCCCTTTAAAGCCTGTCATATCAACGCTTGCTATTGATTTAAACGAAGTTTTTTTTCTAGAAAAAGTTTAGGAAACTGGAAGTTTTAAAAAAAATGCTTGTACATATCTGCACTGGCAGCAGGATCTGCTGTGCAAATAATCACCGTGCATGCAGGGAAAGGGAAAAACTTCTTTTGAAACTTTCAACGTGAAGAAAATTCTGTAGACACAAAAACTGCTAAAAAGAAATAAAACTGCAGTTGGGGAACAGACAATAAACATTTCAGATTGCTTTATGGCACACTATTACAGGCAACTATCTTGCTTAAGTAGGCATAACATTTTTCACAGTATATATTTAAGGTTTTATTATGGTTTGGATTAACAGCAGGAAACCATTGCTCTTGAAGGGAGGGGAGAAATAATTTCTGCCAGTCCAGTGGCCTGATAGGTAGCAAAAAATCATTTTAAAATATCCTGAGAAACGCACTGCACGATCAGGCATAAGCAGCCTCCAGCCTACCCTGATGCTCATGTTGTAGACTGCATACGCAGCCCACGAAAAGGAAAAGCAAGAAGTGACCCTTGGGACCAGTTCTGGCCCTGCAGCCACTGGTGTAGCTGCATTGGTCTCCAAGACTTTTGCTGGGGCACCTATGGAAGACGCAGCCCTGAGATCTGGCAAGAGCAGCACCTCGTGCAGACGGCGCTGGGAAGATGTTGTTTCTGCTGTCAGACATCTGCGCCTCTCCCACCACCGGCGCGCTCGAAGCGTCAACGAGCCAACTGGCAGCAGCCCCTCGTACTTGCTATCAGTATAAGTCTGCCTTCCTCACCGAAGTTACTGCATGATTTTAGGTCAGACATTAGACTGTTTGGGGCCACCACAGCCTCTCCATGGACCTCAGCCGTCCTCCGGAGCGGCTCTCGAGGACAGCAAGCTATGTGGTGACATCTCCTCCCAGGCTGCCAACTCCTGCGAGCTTGAAACAATGGAACAAAGAATAACGGGAAAAGAACAGTCCACAATAATGCATCCAGCATTGTCCTGGATTCCCTTTGGCTTCATTAAAATTAGTGACGTCCTTCGGTCCTGGGTGCACCGAACCTCTCCTGCTTCTGCACAAAGCAGAGCCCAGCACCGCAGAGCCCTGCCCGGCAAACAGCTCTCGGCACTTCTCATCTGCCCCTTGCTGACACGATCGACTCGGTGACTCCGGCATGAGCCCGAGCCCTGCGTGGGGAAACCCCACTGCAGCTGCCCCGTCCCTYGCCCCCTTCCCACTCCTTTTGTCCCGAGGGCTTTGGTCGAGAGCAGGGACCCACGCCTGCAAGTTTGCCACTCGCCAGACATAATGACCTGTAGACATTTAACTGTTCGAAGGAAATTAGAGCAACCTGATTTTTATTATTCCCCATAGTGTAACAACTTGCCCTGTTCCCCAATTTACTTTTTCCTCCTCAGAAACGTACACCATTTACCCTAGATGCTCCCACCGGCACCCAGGCTCTCGTGGGCATGGGGGGAACAAAACCTTCCCTGGAATATGCAAAGTTTCCGCAGAGACAGGAGGAGTTAATCTCTTTGTAAATTATGTGAATTGAAATAAGTAATTTAACAGCTTATTCCCCCAGGTAGCCAGTGACCACTGTATGTCCCTGTTACTTAATTTGACAGTTAACCTTTTGAAGGCTGGTAGTAATTTTAGATTAACCTTTGTATCTTAAAAATTAGTAAGCAATTTCCTTCTAGTTAATTTTTTTTAATTGTTAGTTTTTCCACGTATTTCCAGCGGTCATCTCGTCTGTTAAATTTGTTCATCCTTTCTAATGCATCACTTTGTGAGTCAGAGTTTCGGGGGGGGGGGAAGGAGAAAGGGTTACTAAGAAATTGGAAAACGTTATTTAAGTAGRTAAGATTAAGTATTTGTGCCATAGTTTACAATTATAATAAAATAAATCTAGAAACTATTTCATGTATGAGAGCACGTACATTAGAAAAAAATATTTCTATAACAGATAACCATTTTCTGAACACTAGAATGTTAGTAATTTGTCAGTTTTTCTTTTAATTAAAACTGTGAATATAGTTCATGCTCTGTTTGATTCAGTGTCAACGTTTCGGATGGGGGCTAAAACTGATTTCCTCATAGATCTGTTGCATTTCTCAGGACAACTGATGAAGTGTGCCTTAACATTAAGCTCTTGAACCCATGAGGTTTGCTTGTTTCAAGATCAGTAAATCAACAGATATTAGAGTAATAGCCCTGATAAGACTCAGGACTTCTAACTCTTCTGTAAATGCTCTCTTTACCAAAACTCTATTTATTTTTCCTCTCAGACAACCTGTTTTAATTCATTGCATCATTACCAAGTTGGTCCACTGTAAAATGAATTAAAATTATGCTAGTTAGAAGTTTTATTCTAAATATTTTTCTCAATGCAACCCATGAAACATTTAAAGTGTTTAAACTTTTTTTTTTTTTTTTTTTTAAACAACACAGAAATCTGTCTGGTCTTTCTCTGAATCATTTTTTTTAATCTTTGCTATTTTCAATCTTCCTCTGGGAGAATACATAAACTTGCATGAGTTAAGGGTATGTCTCCCAAAGTAAGAGTTGGTATTAACCAAGGAAGGGCTCCAGCAACACCTTTACCAGGGCAAGTACAACTGGTTTTGACTCTCCCTCAATTATGTTAGTCCCTCAAAATATAATCACTGTTAAAAAAGTGCTAATTCAAAGAATTTATGTACAATTTAAAGTCAGCATCCACCAAAAAGCATCTGGGTTATGGCTCATGCACCACAGGTCACTCAGGTGGTCTGTTCTCACCCCTTCCCACCAGTTTACCTTGCAGCGGGCAGGCACACGATATCCATGCATGTTACAGAGCTGGCCTCAAAATCTGCCTAACCCACACAAAATACAAGTAGATTTACACTGGAATTTTTTTTTTTTTTCCCCTAAGTTTAGATAGAAGATGGTTTGTTAGGGGAGTGGTTATCATTGATTTCTAAGAGTCTCCCCAATTCGGCTTGTTTGCTAGGTAATTTTCAGCAGAAACCACTGTGGAAGTTTGCTAAGGAAGATCTGGGTGAGTTAGGAGCCCCAGCCCTCGTGCCTAACTCAAGAAACACGTTCCACCCCAGTAATATTTGAAAGAGGAGCTCAAACTGGGGCTTGGTCCAGGGAGGACAGGGAAAAGCTTATTTCAGCAGTCGCCAGTGCTGAGTACATTTGCTGCAATGGCTGAGGAGGAGGAGGATGCGCCGTGAAGGCAGCTGCAGTGCTAGGACCAGCTTGGGTGCTCTCAGTGTAGGTGCTGAAGCAAAGGCCAATGTGTTCCTTGTGCATAAATGTGAATGCATGAATAAATTTTTGGCTGTAAAGAGGATGACCACAGAATATGATATGTATTAGGTATTACAGACAGCATCCCCATGCTTTCGTCTCAGGCTCATCTCCCTCTCCCTCACCACTGCGAAGCTGCGTCGAGCCATGCAGAGAGTGGAAATAACCACTACGTTTCTTAAAAACACTCATAACTTACCACATTTAGCTCCAAGCTTTAGTTCCTTCTACCTTGCCTATTTTAATAAATACTCATGGCACTCAATAAAATTAAAACATCAATGAACAAAACAGATCCATATGAAATTTTCCCCAGGGATTAGGAATGGAGAGGAAGCACATCTGGTACAGGAGAGTCATGTGGCTAAGTATGATCAACTTCTCCACTGATAGGTGAGTACAGCGATAATCTAATTTATCTGTAACGTACCTGAATGCTGCTTGAATCAAAGCCTGGGGGATGCAAAGGAAAAGACTGAAAGGTGAGAAAGTCCAGTCAAAAAAGATGGTAACTTTCAAACGTATATTTTAATCACCATGGCAGTGAGAAAGAGCTCTTACTCGATTCCCTGGGAATTACCTCAAGACAAACATGGTGAGAATTACTTTGAGGAGTATGTGAGGGAGAGCACACCATGAGAAAAAGGAGCAGATGCATCTTCAGAGTTCAGTATTCCTCACGCCTCTAACTTCACATGCCCTTTACACAGTCTTCCACTAATTTTTCTACACTGATAATCTATAGAACCTAATTACACAAAGTTTTAAAAAAATCCTTCCATAAAATGCATAATGCCTGATATCTGAGTCACAAGCACAGTTAATGTAATCTAACACATATTGCGGGAACCTACTGCACACAGATATTACCAATTAGCACATGATTTTAACAATCAACATTCATGCAATTAATAGAACACTTCATATTCCTTCTAATTTTGAGCTCTGCATGAGCATATGTTATCATGACGGAATGTGGGATCATTTATTTATACTGGAAGCAAGGCTCCACATAGAAAGTCGAGATGCTGAAAGTTAGCCTGAAAGTGAAAAAGCCTCCGTTTTACATTGAGAAAAGAATACTTTTAGTCTGATTTCTAAAAGTTGAGCTGCATCCTTACCTTCTCGTTGATCCTTGCTGTTAGCAAACTTCTGGAGACGAAACCGTGCCCTGATTACAGCCGGGGAATACAACCATCAGTTAATCAACAAGCAGGTAAACACTTCTCTCTAGAATTGAAAACCACCACAGGATCAAGACTCATAAAAAAGAAATAACCATAGTGTCTTGCTCAGATTTTTTTTACATTCAGAGATAACAGTAGCTGAGCACCTTGTTTTCCTTAACGTGTTTATTATTACACTTTATTGTGAGTAGGGAAGAATTATTATACTTATAGGACAGATGAAGAGCTAAGGTATAGAGAGATTAAGCTAAGATCCCCACAGTATTTAGCCACCCATTTACATCGAATTCCATAGGATTTAGTCATTTAATACATTTAGGATCCAGTCCCGTCTATTTTCCTTGCAGCAGAGGAAGCAGGGAGCTGAACGCCTGTTTCCCAGAGTCCCAGTAGTTGCCAGCCTACCTTACTTGTCTCTCTTCTTGCTTTTTGGTGCTAACGTAAGTGAAAAGCAATAAAAACTTATTTTAATTACTGAAGTCATAGATGTGTTACTAGCTCATTAAGGAGATGAGATGCTTACTAAGAAGGTGTTTTTTACACATAGACTGCAAGGAGTCACACTGCACTGCTGCGGTAGCTGGAGCTGCTATATTCCCCGTCTATTGCCGAGAAGAATAACGTCAAAACACAGGGGTTGTGCAAGCCTTCGCTCCAGAACATCCTCACATCTTCAGCTGCCTTCTTAACAGAGATGTCCCACACGTGTTTCCTGCAACTGAAGACATTCCAGCAGGCCTTCACAGCCAAGCACACCCTTCAGCAGCTCCTCCTGTGAGCCCGAGTACAAAGGTGTGCCATGCCAGCGCCCTACCATGCTGACCTTCCCTTTGGTTTAGGAAGCTACCTAGACTAATCCTGCTCTTGACAGATTTTGGAGAATGCAACAAGAGTCGCAGTTGTCAGGGAGTCCTCTTCCACTTGCAAAGTGGCAGTAGAGGTGATGCAAAATGGGGCATCTGATGGAGGGAGCAACTGCTTTCCTTCGAGCTGCACAGTGACCTTTCCACCTTCCCAATGGGTTAGCAGCAACGTTAGGTTCCCTTGGGCTTTTGCTTTGGGAACTGCTCTAAGCCCCTGCATCAAGAGGCTGTTGATGCAGGGAATTCTCCTCCAGCAGCAGGGACCGAAGCAGCTGCAAGAGCTGCAGATGTAGACTCTAAATCATTGTGTCTTTTCCTCTTTCAGGACAAGCTCCTGAGAGAATTTGGTTTACCACACATCTGACGTGTATTTATGTGTTGCAGAACAGGAGTAAAATAGTGATTCTCTGGGTATAACTGCATTTCTGAAAAATGTCAGAGGAGTATTTATGTCCCCCGTCGCTGCCTCCCGCCTCGAGGGAGCCTTCACAGAAGTGTCACCTTTTGGGCTGCTGCTGTTTCAAACGAGAATAGGTTATAGTAATCTATAGATAGCTAAAGAAAAAGAGAGATTTCACCTGTGACTGCATCCCTCATACTTATCTCAAGGGCTCTTCAACCAAATCCTCTTAAACAGGGTGGTAAATGCTCTCTGAAAGTCAGTGTAATTTCTACGCTTTGAAATAAGCATGCAGCTAAGTCAGGCCAGATTTCCGTGATGACCAGGGGAGATGCACAACTATAGACAAATAAGAGGAAAGAAGAAAGGTCTCAAATTCAGTTTGCCTGAGGTAACTTCAGCCAAGGTAACAGAGCGGCACTAGTGTCACTGACAGGGAGGTAAACTAAGTGTAATGTTTTTTTACACTGACTAAATACATTAGCAATGGCCTTCCTGCCAAAAAAATAAATCAAGAGATACTTTCTTCTGCYGATATCAATAGTAAAGATGTATTTTTCTTAACCATTATTTTTACTGAAGGCTTTACTGCACAAAGAATCCAGGGGGAACAAAAAAATCATATAATTGTGCAGGTTGGGGAATTATCTAAAAATACGTAACCATGGCACCCTTGTCATTACCAATCAAGTAATCTTGATAAAAAGTAAAGTAATTAGCCTTTGAGAAGAGCATAAAGCTAATTAAAAATGACAACTTAGTCATCTCAACAAACAACAGCACAGAACCAGTCAGTAGTTCTAACTATAGCACAATGCGATAACCTGACCTGCCAAAATGGCTTGCCTTCGAGCCCATTAAAAGAAACCACAGTTCATGAGAGTGAAACTTTGATAACCTTTTCCTTTGTTTTAAAATTTAGGTTTGCTTCATCTACCATCCAATATTTCTGTTTGCTCTCTGTGTTTCATCATCTTTTGCTAAGACTTTGCCCACCTATGGGTAATTTTTATAAATGAAAAGATGGAAACTCCTGTAGTCTCCTAAAAGGAGACTATAAAATGCGAAGAATGAACATGTGCATTGTCAAAAAGATTTACAAGTTGCAAACAATAAGTTTAGTCTCATAACAAAGTTGCTTGTTCAGAATTTATAAATAACAACCAGAAACAAAAAGAAACCACTAGTCTCTCATTTATATAGCAATTTGGGGTTCTATCCTCCTGTAGATGTTAATGGCAAGGTTTTAATTAATTTCTATGGGAACAAGAGTGAATATTTCTTCTTTTCTTGCCATTGAAAATCCTTGAAGAGGACACATTTTCAGAAAATTATCATAAGTACCAACACTTTTCTTAGCAGATATATTTACACGGGTTGCAGGTACTGAAGAAAACATTTTTTTTGCAAGAAAATAAGTTCTGCAAACAATAAGTTTAGTCTCATAACAAAGTTGCTTGTTCAGAATTTATAAATAACAACCAGAAACAAAAACTATCTTTTCAAATCACAAGATTCTACTACATATTTCCTAACATAAATATACATACGTATTATATATATAATTACATATATTAGTTACAGCCAGTAGTCCAGGGTACTATATTCCTTAAAGCCGAGAGCTCATTTGCTTTAAGAATTAAAGTGTCCTAATCTAAGGTGTGTGCACACAACTTAATCTTCATGAAGCTTTGATGCAACTCCTGAACTCATACTCACAGGTTTAGATTTAAAAAGGACGAATCAGTACTGTCACGGGCCAAGCCCAAATATTGGTATCTTCAACAGATCCAGCTGAGTGATGCTGACACTTAATCACGCTAATATACCTTCTTCAAGCACACAGAGGAAATACAGGTTTGATCCTCAGAATAAGGATTGACTGGAACAGGAAAAGAGGTAGAAGAGATTATGATTAGGTTTTGCCTAGCCCATGCTAATCTTTGACTATAGTTTTGGTTCCTTCTTGCTAGGAAAGAACAGCCCTTAGGCTGCTGAAACACAATGCATAGGAAGCAACCTGTGAAACAGAATGATTGCAACTCAATGCAAGATGTGAAAACTTAAGCTCTTTTGACTTACAGTATATATGAATACATGAGTTGGTAAAATAGTTACAGATGTGTATCTAGACCAAATAAAAAGACCTTGTAGCCATGCAGAAAATATGTATCTGCTTGTGCTGCACTACTTCCACTCTTAGGAAAGCTTGAAGCAGAAATAAAATGTTTGCTTATCTTTGGAACAAATGTTGGATGAAACAAAATTCTGAGCAACCGTGAACTAGATAAAGACCTTGATCCTGCTCTGTAATGCATCGTAAGGCACAGTTCACGAAGGCCAGCTCTGGCTTAGCAAAGCAAGTCTCCCTAAGCTTTCTCTGCAGTCGGTGGAGAGAGGGATCATCCATCCCCAGCTATTGCAAATAGGCATCGTTCCATTCAAATCCATGGAAGCAGACCAACATATACAGGCTGAATATCTTAGGCTGTGATCCCAAATCTACAGATCTGCACCTCTTAATAATTCTTCATACGCCAAATGTAATGACATTGGACAATCTTTCTGAGCTTTGATTTGCAAGCTTTTCACTGAAAACATTTTCAGTGTCAAATAGTCCTCCAGCTGAATTCCATATCACAAATTTAGTGTAATTTTGGGTGATTCCAGGGTGCTTTTTCAATTCTTTAAAGTGTTTACTCAAATTTATTTCTAAAGTTTTGTTTTTTGTTTTAAAAGAAGCTTTCTCTAAAAAAGTTTTTAAAGGTCTTCAGCGAAACACAGTCTCTTTTCATAAGCCTACTGGACAAGCAGGTGGCTTGGTCTCAGGCTCTTACTCTTTGGTGTTATAGCACATCAGGGAAGATAAGAGAAGTGCTGTTTTTCTCTTCCTTTTTTTGCTTTCCCCAAGCAAAAATTAAATTTTTACAGGGATGAGGTAGTAATCTACAACACCTGCAAAGAGAAAGCATCTACTTGATCTTTTGACATGCCATTTCCTTATGTAGGGAAGGCAGAGATGAAAATGAGATATTTGTCTAGTAAGGAAAGAAGAAAAGAGTAAAATCTCCACTTGCTCTTGTACCTCTCATCAGACCTACAGGCTCTTAAACTTAATTCCAAGTTTAACCTGGACAAAGAAATGGAAAAAATACACTGTAGGGAACAAGACCGCATTGGCAGTGGAGTGGATTCAATGACCTAATAGCTCTTTTTCCATCTCTGATTTCTTTGATACTATTTATAAAAAGGAAACAAAAATGATGGGCCACTCCAAACAAATTGTTACCATAAACCAACAGCAAACATCAAAATTGGCAAATGTTCCTTTAAGGCTTGCGCAGCTCGTGGAGCCAGGGAGAAGAMTAATAATGTACCTCTCTGAAGGTCCTGGGCTATGTTTATTTCCCGTATTTATTGAAAAGAAAATCAAAATACTTTTAAGCAAGTCGGCCGGTTCCAAATTTAGGAACAATTGAACAAAGAGGAATCTGCTAATTCCAGATGGAGTGCATATAGTCCCTTGGCACTTATTACTTACCAAATGTTTCGGAAAGCAAACACATGACCTAAAAGATTTTGTGAGTGTGGGGTCCTCAAAAAGCTCTTAACAAGTCATGTATTTCTAACCATATTTACTTTACCCACACACAAAAACTCACTTCGTTTTCCTTTCTTTTTTTTTAAAGCAGACAATGCTCCCTTTAAAGACTATTTATGTACGACTCAGTTATCCCATAAGGTTGGGGGCTCTAAAGGTGTCTCCTTTGAAAGGCTTCAGCTGTGGAGCATCTGCTCCCTGTGCAAGGGCCACCTTCCCCAGCACCGCGGCTGGCACAGGTGTTTTGCTAACATGGGGTCCTCCTGTCCAGCACTGCAGGCAACGGGCACCCACAGATGGTTTCTCATCGCAAAGATGCAACATCGGGTTTTGTTGGGGTTTTTTTGTTGTTGTTGTTTTGTTTGGTGGTGTTTTTTTTTTTTTAAATCTGGTCTGTCACACATACCCAAGTTGTCCACCAACATCCTGCACGTGGGTGCCAACCCACCCCTAACATACACCTCTAGGTAAATTAATATAGCATTTCTTGTATGCATTTCGTATTCATTACTGAGATGTTTTACATTAATTTCATAGGAAAATGAGTCTGATGAATACAACTAGGAATTTTTTAGTGCATATTATATTCCATCATTATAATTGTTTCCTCCTCAAATTAAATACTTTGGGCGAAGAGTAAAGTASAAAATCTTAATTTTGAGCCAGTTTGATCAAAGCCAGTCATTTTTCAGTAGCTCTCCAACCCCAAGAGCACAGCACCTTACAGAAGTGGCAGTGACATTAGCTGCTGTGCCTTTCCCAAGCTGCCGTAGGTCCATGTAGGCAACGAGCCTGACCTGTATGGGAGCAAGTGCTGCTTTGGGAGATCTTCACTAAACCCCTTCAATCTGAGAAGGTGGAAAGGTTTCACTTCTATTCCATTGCGCAAACAGAAATATCTCAGTGACAATTTTCATAACACAGACTACAAAAACTTCAAGATTTCTGCTGTTGGTTCTCTTCTGCTGGTGGGAGAAGCCCAGTCCTGCCAAAGGGACAGAATCAGAGAGCAGGCTACGGAAAAATGTTTAATAAACATCAGGCTTAATTATCAGTTGGGATTTTTTTTTTCTATTATTACTTTCAACATCCTAATAACATGTCTTTTCTTAAAAAGCAACCCCCTTCCACTGTTCTCAAAGGAAAAAAAAAAAAAAAATTAAAAAATGATAAAGACAGTGAGTTGTGACTGAGAGATACCTAAAAGAGAAAGAAATTCTCATTATAGTATAAAAAGGTAGGTATAATTTAGTCTTGAGCTTTACATGAGTGATATCTCTTCCCTTTAAGCTTTTTAATCTTTTTTTTTCCTCTAACTCTGGCCCTTATTTTAAAAACCTCACCTTCAGTTATGCTGTAATCCTTTCAGTTGCACTCAAATRGACGTCATTTTTTCATAGCCACAGACTCAGACCAGAAAGAAACTGAGGGTACATGTTATTATTTCAATTCAAGTRTCTACAAGGTGAAATTTATCTGCTGACAAAGATGTACACCCACTCTCCTTGTTCAGTAACTCTTCTCYAACTGTGTGCAGTGTATTAGTCCCTAAAGTTTTACTACTGCCTGCATTTCTCTGCAAATCCTTAAGCTGCACCAGCTAACTCAACTGAACACGTTATTTTACATTTTTAACTGAAATGGTTTTTGTTTTTATTTTAATGAATCCCCTAACTCCAAGTTTAATTAAACTCATGTTTTTTAATTAATTACCAACAAATGCAAATAAGGCAAACTACACAAACATGTATTCACCGTTCACTGATAGATACAAGGGGGGGGAGGGGCGGCGTTTAATCCTGAAGTGTCAGGATTTTAAAATCTTAAAGTCTTGAGGGTTACAACCCAAAAATTGTTTTCACTTGGGGCTTTATGAGAATATCTTACTACTGTATGGCAGGGAGCTCAATTGCTTAAAGGAACAGAAAGAAAACTGCAGGTTCTTTAGCTTTACCCAAGTTATGCTTGCTAAACCACAGTAAAACTCAGCAGAGTTAGGCCTCTGCATACGTTATTATAAGAGAAAAGTAAAACACAAGAATTTCTCCATCATGGTTATGTTTAACTGCCCTAAATGCTGACAAATACAGATACGGACTCATTAAGTGCGCTCTCTGGTTATTTAAGTTCAGCTACAACAGAAATCCTAAAAGGAAGAAATAAGAGTTCAAGCAACGAACTCCAAAGCTCTGAAACCTAGGAAACCCAGTTTTAAGACATGTAATACGCTCATGCTTAAAACTGAGCAACCGTCTCCTGGTACCTGCGAGCAGTGACCATTGCCAGTGCCTGAGGACAGTACACGGTTGAATTACCTTCTTTACTATGTAAGTATTACTCTTTCCAGGAGAAAATATTTCAGAATCTCATGAAATATTACTCTGAAGAGTTGCTCAGAAAYGTCTTAGCTTCTCTGATGCCTTTTTCAACTTAAAGTGTTGCAAAAGCAGCCTGTCTTTTTTCCAGAGTTAATACGTGGGATTATTTAAATCGTTAAAGCAAGGAGCCAGAAATATTTGTTTCTGTTCTCTTCCTAGAGCTGACATGGATGAATTTGGCTATGTCCACACGTCTAGTTCAGCTCACTCTCAAAGTCCCAGAATGACTTGAATCCACACACACACGTCTCGAGCTTGCTTAAAGCCTAAGCCTGGTGCTTGAGCTCTGGCCCTCCTGGATCACTGCCCGGAGCTCAGCCCAGCGTCCTGGCCCTCTGCACCGTGGACACGAAGCAAAGCCAGCACTGGAGTGCTCAACAAGACAGTCCCCTGGACGCTGTATTTTCCCCTAAAGTCAGCAGGTAAGAGCTGTTTTTCCTATATGGCAAAATAATTTCTTACGTGCAGCAGAACTACACACCTATGGAAAACATATTTTGCAAGTGTTGCAAGCCTTCATGTTTCCACTTCTTTTTATAGTTATTTTTAAATTATGTTGGGGCTCTATATATTTACATACACCTCTATGTACACATGTATATCACCTCTTCATCTTCTCTCTCCCCCAAAATATCAGGCAGATTTCACCAACATTTACCATGGGTGGAAGGAACAGGTCAAAGGGCTGACACCAAAGTATCTTTTCCTCCATAAAGGGGTTTACTGCCCCATTAAGATGCAAGATGTGAATGCACAATTTTGTGGTGCTTCTTTCCCCACCAGGAAGAGAAATAAATGACTTGGAGGGGAAATTGGTAGCTTAGAGCCCTGCCTATGTAGATRCAGCTTTTGGGCTAGCGGGAATTTTTCCAGCTCTCTGTCCCTCCATATCCCTAGATGAAAAATGGGAATTAGTCACCCTTAACGATCTTATGCAAAAATTTAATTATGTTTAGCTTATCTAATTGATGTATTTTGAGGAGGTTGGCTAAAAGATGTCATATGTGCAAAGTTATTTGTTGTGTTTAAAGATATTTGTGCTCCCATCCTTGGGAAAATTCTTCACGTTCCCTGTCCTGCTGCACTTAGAAATGATCCTATCTTGATTGCGTTCCAGTTACCCCGTGTCAAAAATAATCAGGAATAGGAAAGATAAAGCGCAAGAGTATTCTGTGGAAGGCTGCAATTCCAGCGACTCCTGCTTGCCCTACAGGTACAACCTAAACTCATGCAATCCTTTGTGGAAAAAAAAAAAAAAAAAAAAAAAAATAGCAGAGCACTGTCCACCCATCTCCTGAGCAGTTCCTGCAATATGATAGTCTGTAGGCAGCCGCGTAAGATTTAGAATCAGAATTTCGTAGCTCGAGAAAATCCTTAAAATATCCCACGTCCCCCAGCCAATTCTTTAATAAACAAAGAAAGAAAGATATTCCCTCCTTTGCTTTTTCACAGTTTCCTTTCAGCCCGTACGTCGGCGAGAGGCGCGGAGGACGCCCGCACGCCGCGCTCCCTCGCGCRGGGCGCCCGGAGGTGCGCGGGAACCCAGGCTCCCACCCAGACGGCCCCCGTCGAAATGAGCTTTGGCGAGAAGGGGTTTTCCTTCCTTAAGAAATATTGCAGACAGAAGATTCCCATGTTTGAAAGGTCAAAGGAAAAAATATAATGCACTCATGAAGAGACAAGCTCATTAATCCTGTTGTTCTTGGCCCAGTCAATAGAAGAAACATAAATGCTGTCAACACTGCGCTGCTAGATAAAGGATAAAAAGTGGGAATGAAATGTTTTACTGCAAGGACTGTTCTTATGGTTTGAGAACATTTCTGGAAATAACCTGAGCTGAGAAAATGTTCCCTAGGAGGAATACATGCTGTGGGAAACTGTGTGGAAGATAAAGTTTGGTCAGTGACCTTCTCACTATCCTCTAATCACGCAGCACACACTGCTCTAAAGAGAAAAAAGAAAAAGGGATACTGTGCAGCCAGAGACACTTTACCTTCCCTACATTACAGGAACTGAAGTGGAAAACACAAGAGTATCATAAATCTCTATTTCATGCTTTCGGATACTGTAGTGAAATAATAATCTACTGTAACTCGCAGGGAAAAAATGTGACTTTTGGTTTAGGGCACTTTAATAGCACAAAATGCAATACACCTTCAGTGAGCATAAAAACAAATGACTAGAAGTTGCTAAAAGGGGAATATGCCTTTTCGTCTGTGCAACATTAGAAAYGGAGAAAGACCATCACATTTCTCATCCAAAAGCAGGAATGACAAGAGAGGAGGAAGACGCAAGGCTACCACTCCAGTGCAGGCACTTCCCAGGGATGATACGTCGCAGAAAAGCTCAGTTTAAATACTTGCACGTTAGTGCATCAGCAGCATTCAGATATGGTATCTGTACAGAGTGAGTAAATATTAGCATATGTGGTTACTCCTGGGAATATTAGGGAGTCATCAAATACGGATGTCCCTCGCACTCCGCGCGCAGTGAGGGTATTGGAGAACTCCCACCTTTAGATATTTGTGGGGCACATCACTTTTTTTCCTTCTTTTCTTTTATTTTTTATTTCTCCTTTAAAAACAGAATTACTGTAATTACTGTCTCTAAAAGGTGGTTATTTGAGGACCGGTGTCACACACACAGAAATGCCAAAGCTTTTTTGGTTTCTGTAGCACGACTCTCAGAAATACAGTGTGATCTTCCTGAAATGGCATTACTGGGGTAACGCCACAGCACAGACATTGGGTAAATATTTTCCTTGTACTCATCAGTTACTGGCTGTTGACAAATACACTACCTAGAGTGGTAATGCAGGGTAATGATGTCATTACCGGGGGATAAACAACGCAGCTGCAGTGCATGCCTATAGTTCTTGCAAAATAGAGGGCTGGGGGTAAATTAGTTTGTGTATCTCGGATCTTTCAAGTATTTCACCAATCATCATAGAAATAATTGCAAAAGTGACCGGTGAGCTAATTCAGACAAAATACAGGCTAACCTGAACTGCTCAAATTAGAGTAACGCTTTTTTTGAAGAGTCCTTAGAAATAAAGGGAATGGACTGGACAGAATAAGATTTTTTTCTGTCTTCTTCACTTGCTGGTTTCAAATCGGACATGAAACAGAAAGAGTGTAATAAGCTATTCTCTTATTTTTCTTCCATCCATCTGGAAACGAGAACTACCAGAAGCCTGACAAGAAAGCCTGATCTCCAGCCAGATTTCTAGAAATGTTAATAAGAGTTCCTTATTCAAAAAGCACCTTCAAAACTTCTTAACTATCAGGAAGAGAACCTCAGATGTCTCATCATCTACCACAATTATTCCTGGAAGAAGACCAAGGAGTGCCCTACAGAATTCTTCTGCTACCGTATGTAACAAAACCTACATACATAAAAATATAGAGATATATCATACATATGCATGATCATGCTGGTGACTACAGATGAGATTAGGAATAAAACCTTTTGGAAAACCTTCAAGAGATGGACAGTGGGGAACAGCAACATAAGAAATTTTCTCTCGTGGGCTTTGCTCAAAATAAATTTATGGGGGGAGAGTATTCCCTTTGCTTAGGTGTCAGCTCAGAGCCTTCCAGGTGCAAATCAGAAGCATCTCAGAGACTCGCTGATGATGGGGGAGCATCTCCAGCGCTTCAGTCGGGTACACTTCAGCTCCAAAATGAGCTCAGGACCGCGCAGGACCTGCAGAGGCTTTGAGGGGTGGCACATTGCAATAGCGGAGAGTCRCCAGCAGAATTTCCCTGCTCCATTTTGTGCAGTGCAACTTAATGGTGCTATCGACATCTTCTGTGATATACATCCTGTGATCAGTGCAATTACTGCATGTCATCACCACTGTAAATTTACCCAGCCTGAAACCATTTTAAACTTAAACTGCGTACTTAAGAGCTACTATCCACCTCCTCTTTGTAAATTAGCTATATGATTTATCTGTGGGAACCATTTCAAAAAGTATACATTCAGAAATACATATACCACATGATGTCTTTTCCATATGGCATCTCATAATTATTTTGCTGTGTGTGAACATGATGAAAACAGTTTCATAATTCTCTAAGGGTTAGGGTAAATTATTTCAATTAGACATATTTCAGAGCAAACATTACCTTAGGGTTTATTAATAATAGTACCTGAGAAGGAACAGCTGCCTTTTAAGCAGTGAGAGCTGTCAGCTTCTCACTGCCCCCCCTGTAGCACCCCTTTTGTGACTCTAAAAAAATGGCAGATTTTCTCATGCTTTACCTAAACAGAGAACTTGGCAGCAGAGACCTGGTTGTAATCCTCAGCAAGGGAGCTGGTGGGTGGATTTTTTTCTCTATAAACTCTTGTATAAACCACACCAGTCTCCTGGTATTTATTTTGTGTAATGTTGGAAATCATACACAGATCCAACAGGCCATGTAAAGGAGTTTTGTAACTTCCTGAAACCCTTTCAGGCAAAAATCTTTTCTCCAACAGCAGCCCTAGGTCGTCAGGATATTATCACCATTTTTTAAGGGCAAAGTTCCTTGACCATTTGTAATAGTATAGCTTTGAAAAGATGAAATGAAAATCTAAATTAGATCAGCTAATTATTAGGAATTGCTATCAGAATTATTAAAAAGAAAATTAGCTCCACTGTCAAAGTATATGGCCCGTTTTGTAAGCACAGGGCTTACAAACAGTTTGCCTTGCAGTTTTATGTGCCGTATTCCTCATCTGTCTGTTTTTACATATTAATACCGTCATCTGACATGCACTGATTTTGAACTACCAATTCTGCGACAATACCCCTCTGCACAACGCAGCCCATCTGCTTTGATGCACCACATCACTCTACAAGTGCATCTGCCTCTCTGCAAGGAATACTCCTATTTCTACACACAAATGCCTAAGAATCACCTAGGTTCATACGAGTCCCTAAAATCCTGAAGTGGAAGTGTGCGGAGAGCCAGTCGGTGAACAGGCATGGAAAATCCCTGCCTCTCCTCACCCCACACAACTTGCAGAGAGGCGAGTGAATTGACCCTGAATACACAGTCACTAAAGCTGGGTTGAAAAAAGGGACAGAGTTATGTCCGTTGGCTAATAAATAATGCAGGTACAATCACAGAGAGGGCTGGTGTGACTGACTACTTGTTACAACCTGTGGGCTGGAAGAAAATTGTTGTGGAGCTGTAGCTCTCAGTCTGAGAGTGGGAGGTGATGGGCATCAGCCCCCCCAACAATCCTGCTCGCGCATGGAGGAGGGCTGAAGGCACCTGGTATGGAAAAAAATAAAAATTTAAACTGAGATACATCTAATAGTATCTGTTAAAGAGTTTTAAAATGAGTATGCTGAGAAACTAGCTCTCACCTTCACTGTCAGTCTTTGAATCCAGCGATCCCTGTGTGCCTATGAAGAATGAGCTTCTAATTCATTTAGCATATCACTGCCATCACGAATATATATACACACACACAAATAGCACAAAAAGAGAGAAAGAGGATGTACTTACATGCATAACTGTAGGTATAACGCATGTGTACAAACCCATGTTTGCTTGAAAGCCAACACCAGGATATCTAAAATGCTTAGTTATCACCTGGCCAAACATGACTGTTCCACTACATTGTTATCATACTTTAAGCTTTTCATCGAAGCTACAAGAGGAAAAAAAGCATTTCCAAAGAGAAAAATTGATTGGTAAAAGGCATTCAAGATATAAAATATTTCCTTTTGGTTCAGGTCCTAGTATTTTTGCCTGGCTCAAGTTCAGGAAGCTCTATAACTTTGCTGAATAATTTCCAAAGGCCTCTTGCCTGTATCTTTGTGCAAGAACACTCACATTTAGCCTTGAAATTGCCACTTAAAAGACGAGAGAAACCATTTGCTTCTCTGTCTTCTACAGCATAATGAAGCGTGTGGATTTCTACGGAGCTGTTTGCCTGTGACTTCTCCAGGAGGAACCTAGCATGGTCCCAGCCCCACAAAGACCTTCAGCACCGGGTGCCGCAGACCCAAAGGTCCTGGGGCTGGCTTTCTCTCCCACTTGCATGTCCTGCTCCAGTGTGTAAAAACCCATAGGAAGTGAACAAATGAGAACCCTAAGCCTCAGATCTCTTTAATAAATTGAATACACAAGCTTTTGTCTAATGTTTGGACTTTGAAACTACCATCTCATTTTGGGAAGGCTATATTCTTAATCATGGAAACTTCTAATCTCTTTCTCCATGTCATCCAAGGAGAGGACTGACCTCTGACCTTTGCTCGCCTCTCTCCTTAATCCCATTATTTATTCTCTTTCTCTCCATAACCAGACAATCTTTGTTACAGTTTATATGCTTTTATACTTTTCAAAATCCCACACTTTTCTGAGTTCGATTTTTTGGACAACTCTCCTGAAGAAGCGAAGCTTACATGTTGGCTCTGTTTCCAGACCTTTTCTTCCTTAACCATTTGCAAATTCATTGGCTTATTTCAATCCAATTCAATAGAGAGGTAGAAGCCCTGAAGATAATTAAATTCCTGTAAGTTCTGCAAACATTGACAGCTGGAGACAGGTAGGGGATTGAAAGGAGTGCCTCTGCTTCAGGAAAAGCTGCAACATGAGGTTCTACAGTACCATTCCTGCCGGCTTGGCCTCGACCAAGAGGCATGTACGTGGGTCTGTAGAGCTCCCAGTCTCTCGTGCAAGCAGCAGCTCAGGGGAAACTGAGGCACGGTCCTGTAGGCTGTATGGGGGGTGACTGGAGGTAGTGCAAGAAGGTGAAGTACCTGGAGGAGGGTGTAACTAAATAAAGGACCAAAATCCATAGGAAATGAAGCTTCAGTAATTCCACATCTCACGGTACAATGTTTATATTGCTGTCCTCGTTTCTGCAAGTGCTGATTCTCAAATCCTTTCTTCACCCAACTTCTACAGAGGAATATAAGAACAAGCAAACTGACGTGACAGCCTGGTACCAAGAGTGGAGAATTTTGTACCAAATTCTACACCCGTGCATAAAATCTTGTCATCCGCCTGTAGCTTTTGAACCTGAAAGCTAGTAACAGCAATGCAGCAAATACTTATATCAATATTTGTCTTTACAGCAATTTCTGGCATATGGCAGCGCTCATGCTACTCTCATACCTGTTCATAATAACACTGCATGAGTGACAGGTATATACTTGTGCTCAACAATTATGCAATATCCTATGTTGGCAATGGGACTAGGCTGGGAGTCAGGAGACAGACTTCCATCTGTTAGTAAAAGGTTGTGGGACTGTAGAAAGTTTTCTTTTTTTTTCCCTCTGTCCTTCTTTTTTCCTCTCCCACACTTTGCCTTTTTTATTAGTTTGAGCTAAAAGTCCTTGGGCGGAAAGGCCTTTTTTTCACCAGATGTTTGCATGAGCCTAACACATTGGGAGCCCTTTCTTAGTTGAAGTCCAGATGGCCTATTGCAAAGTAGATAATAACGAGACTCTAGCAAATACTGATGTTCTTATATCTATATGACAACATCACCTTTGAAATGGGAATACTTGTCTGGATATGTTATAAGAATACATTGTTACTTGTGTATTTAACTGTAATAGCCCCACTAAAATACAAACATAAGATCTTAAAAGTATCTCCATCAAAATTAATGGACAGTCTGACAGAGATCAAATTTGTTTTCTGCAAAGAGATTAATAATCTTAAGGCACCTGAGAGTTTGCCATGCCTGTCTTGTTTCTGTTCTCCTGTGCTATGCTGCGCTGCACGCTGTACCCGCTCTGTTAAAACGTTATCTCTTCCCTTGCTCCAAAAGAAAGGCTGGACCTCTCGTGAATGTTGTCTACCRCCCACAAGTCTGGCTCAAGACCCATCTATAAATTTCATTTGCCTTTTGAAGAGAAGAAATTTTCCTTGACGAAGGTGATTATCAGGTATTAAAGGCTAATCTTATAATAAATTTTTGAATTAGTAAGCTTATTTCTTAACTAGTCAAAAGCAAATCCCTCTTGCTCATACCTTGTTATGCTAGCATTGCATGCTATCGTATCACTGGTATTTAATCGTTTGTCAGGGAAAAAAAAATTCTCAGGCAGAGATATTCACTCACTGAAATGAGCCGGGGTGGCTAGGTTACTCACCATAATGCGTTTTTCAGATTTTTTTTTTTTTTTTTTTTTTTTNTTTTTTTTTTTTTTTTTTTTATTTAATCCCAAAGGGCTTTTATTTTGTGTCAATTTGTACAACAAAGTTCTCTTTTATGAGACTGACTTTGCTCATATGTTGTTAGTGCACTTAATTAAACTCAGAAACGCTTAATTCTTTCTTGGGCCCTAATTCTGTTCTGAAATACAAACAATGTTATGTGCCCTCAACGAGAGAAAGTCAGCGTAATTTGACACAAATTTCAAAGACCTCCCCGAAGTGTTTCTTTCTGTGTTGTGCAAAGCAGGGAGGAGGGAAATGGTTGAATATTGGCTTTTGAATTGTCCCCGTTTTGAAGGTGAGAACAATCTGAAACGTTTGGACCCGCTTCTAATACCCCTGTAGTCTGGATGCGCGGCTTGATTCAGGTCCATCTGTACCCAAAAGCAGGAATAAATTATTCATGTGAGGGGCTGCAGCAGCCTTCGCATTAAATATTGATCTGCTGGTCCTCTGCCACTCTGCAAGACCGTGCATCTCTCTCCAGATCCACCTGTCTGCACCACGGTGACGGCAGCTCCCCGAGGAGGGGCTTTAACGTTGCACGCAAAGCCTATTGTCCAAAATAGGTGGATCTAGAGCAAATTTCTTGAGTGTAATTTATTCCACACCCTTGCTAGCGTAACAAGTGTTCCTGAGCCTCTGTGGATATGTATTCAAGAGGGAGCTGTCTGTCTACGTTTGATTTTACATTTCCTTCAGCTAGTTCAGAGATCCATAAGCAAAATCAGGCACCTGGGGACATCTGAGAGGACTGTGAATTCATAAACAATAAATGGTTTACAATCATCCATACCTTAACATTTTAATCTCTGGCAGATAGGGTTTGGATAACTGCTTTGGGGTAGCATGCAGACTCTGTGTAATACAGGTTTACTCACCTATACTGCATATTTCACTTGACTTGACCGTTTCTGAGCAGAGTATTACATGAGGGTGAGGAAAAAAAAACCTCCCCGTAGGGTGTCCATGTGCTGAATGCACAGAGAGATCTCCACCTACACTCTCCCATTGCTGGTCTGGCAGGCAGAGCTACCTTTCAAGCGAGATGGAGCACATGCAGCACCCTTTTCAAAGGAGCCACTCAGGCATGTGAGCCAACAAGACTAATGAAAAATTCTTTCTAATCCTACCAYGGCACTTCTCGACCTCAGCCTCCTGCATCAGGGGCCACACTTTGCAAACATGCTGTGGCTTAAGAGACAGATCACGCCAAAGCAAACCCTCCTTCCCACACCTTTTCCCCAAACCCTAACAACATATAAYGGCCAGGTTTTGATCCAGAGGAAATTCTGGAGCTACACAACACTTCCGACGTCTACTGGATTGAACCCATATTGCAAAGACAGCAGAACTGCTGCCCCAAGAGATAGGCAAAGCCCCATGAGTTCAAGGCTTGACCGTCCCATTTGCCCTCCAATGCAACCCAAGTTACGGGCACCAAAGAAATATCCTTTCTGAGATCCACCTCCCATTCTGCAGCAGTTCTACCTCCAGACGTATGTCCTCGAGGTACATCAGAAGACTGGAAGCAGATGCCTTCTCCAGCCCACTTGCTTGTCTAATCCACTTGTCAGTGCATTTGTTGGTAAAGGTGCTGACATTTGCTTGAGACATCAAAACTGTAAGGCTGAATCAGACCTGTGAAGTATACAAATAACTATGAGTGTTAAACAAGAAATAACTGTAAGCAATTTTCCCAGTGTTCCTTTGTTACGTCCAGATTTCTAAGTTGCAGTGTCACTAAAAACATTCCCAATTATTTTCTTATTAGACACTCCAAACATATTCAAACAAGTCTCTGAGTAGCCTGGCCACGTAGGAAAGACTAGAAGAGTGGTATGGTCAGGACTGAGATCTAATAGCCCACTTTAGCTAAACGTTTCCAGGCTAAGTCACATATTGAAGTTTTCCCACACCTAAAACCATAGAATTTTACTGGAAATTACTTAGTAAGGGTTTAATGTGGTGTACCCATTGACTTCCAACCAGATTGAAAACTCTTACAAGCTCAGCCTTTACTATTATATTTGCATTTTTTTCTAATTGCAACAAAGCCAAGAAAGCACAAGGTTGGAGAAGACAATACAATAAAAACGTAGGAGAATCATCCCCTTTTCTTATTTTCACAAAGAAAGATTTGCTTTTAGCTTTTGGGAGGAGATTCAGCTCAGCTGACATTTCGGCATAACCAGTACATCCTTTCCTATCTGCTGCACTGAGCCGAGTTCAAAATAGCTGAATAGAAATAACTAGCGGGCCAGTTGTGGATCTGACATTCAGAATTAAGCAGATGGTAAGCACAAAAATACAGTCTGGGTTAAATACTGACCATGTTTGCCAGAAGCACAGACATAGAAACCCTAGCCACATCCAGATCATAGGCAGAGCACATACAGATCTACCAAAACAGTAAGAGCAGAATTCAGTATAAATTACTCTGTGTTAATAGTACATGAACATCTGACAGTATTTTTCTTTTATGCGCTTTTTTTTTCTTCAAAAGGATGGAATTTCACTCTGTACTGGACACTTTGGCCAAGAGCTTTTTCCCAAATGGATGCAATCCCCTTTCTGATCTGAGTGCCTAACACCAGTCTCCTACCATTTCATCCAGACACGCTGCCCCCGCTGCGCTGACGGGTAGGAGGTGATATTTAAAGCAATGCCAATTGAACACAACAGGGGATAGGCATAGCAGAAGCAACAGAAGGAGGATTTTGCAAGAGCTCGCTAGGTCACGTTAAACTCCTTCTCTGGCCACATCCGGTGTCCAGCCCGTATGTCTGAAGATCTTGCTGTAAGCCGTGGTTATTTATTTGGAAATTTACTGTGGCTGTGGTTTAACTCTGTATTTGGGAGCTATTCTTTAATTGATATAGTGCACTTCATCCTTCACAAACAATAATCAAAGGTGCTGGTGCCTCGAAGGAGGGGAAGACAGGTGATCAATACTAGTGGATGACCTGGTCTCTATAGGAATGTTACTTATACCTCAAAATTTGTACTGAAGAAGAGAAAGCAAGTGTGTAAGAGCTGTATTTACTAGGTTAAGAGAGTCATACCTTTGGCTAAGCATCAGTAAAAGCCTCATAGACAAACTTCTTTGTTTCTGGCAGAAATAAATATTTATTATTGCACTGGGAAAAAAATACTCTCACAAAGCCTAACTATTTTAATAAAAAATTTAATATGTTTATTTCTTCCAGACAGGAGATAAAAAGCTGTCAGAAAAATAATGGTTTAAATTACAGTGAGATGTTTTCTTTACCCAATCTTTCTTTTTCTTCTTTCCCAAAATCTATGTGGCATGCTCAGAATTTTTATTTTTAGTAAGAAATGTCAAGGAAACACTTTATGGTAAGTGGCTGCTCACTATTAATTCTTTTGTTATTAAATGTGGGAACATTAATTACCATTAATCGTTTTGGCTCTAATATAGATTTCCCACAATAAAATCTTTACACACATACACAGACCCTATAATCTAATCAAGCAATTTTCTCCTACCTACTTGGAAGGGAGAGAAAGAGCAAGATTGTTATTGTTATTTCTATTTTTTTTTAATTCGGAGGAGGAGGAAGTACAGGAGAAACTGGTAATGGGACCTATATAAGATCAGAGAAAAACAATAACTATTCCTACAGCCAGTGTATGTGCTACTCAATCAGTAACCATACTTTATAAAAGATAAAGCACCATTATAAAAGGTAAAGAAATTCAGTCAGAAAGATAGATGTATGTAGTTCTAAGTCATCAAGCAAATGTATTGCTCTGCATAAGCAGTGATAATAATAAAGCTTTGCTTTCCCTCAAGAAAAAAAGTAACATCTAAAATAATTTAGCAGCAATTAGCACAGTGCTTCCTAGTGTAGCTCTGCTACACCCCAAATTTCCAGTGCCGTCAATGAAAGTTCACATTTAGCGACATAAACATAGCAGAAGTTTATCAAGATAAAGAAGAAATGCAAAGTTACAAATGCTGGTTGTTGTGGACAAGGTAGTCACGGGAGCGTGTGCTGCAAACTCTGTTGTTTTACATAGGATAAAACTGGGCTGCTGAACTCTTTTTAAACATGCCATCATCAGATTTACTGATTTTCGTATTGGCAGGTACATTCTTTAAACCGCTGCAGATAATTTTGCAGAATAAGGTTGTCATTACTCCTCAGATGCCCTAATTTGAATTAACGCGATGAATGAATATACTGTATTTCTCAGAACAAACAAGCCGCAAGCTCCATCTTAAGCACGGAAGCTACAGTGTGACTGATTAAGTATGTATGCTGCTTGCCAAATCTCTGCAGATCAACACAGGACTTAAATCTCACTTTCACTTTTAGACTTACAATTATTCTCAGAATGAAGTTTCCATAATGAACAGTTAAAACCATTTATTTCAAATATTGATTTACAACTGGAGGCCTTACATTAATACGTGTCTCAGTCACTTTGGGCCTTTACCACTAATCAAGGTCTGTGCAGGCAGAGGAGAAAAACTACATGATGATACCCTTCACTGGTACATGGTCCACAGATTGCACTTTGAAGTCCAAAGTCATTCATCCAAAATCCAGCAGGCAAAACAATACAGCCAAATTCCAGCAGCTCCTTAAGGCCTTTCCTCTCACTTCGTGTTAGATTTAATTTCTTTAGTCTATCCTTGCAAAACTTGAACAAATTAGGTTTTAATCTCTCCACTCATGCCTTTTCCCATACCTTCCCAGTCCAGATAGCTCCCGCTGTTCCTGTCTCTGAGCTTCAGCTCCTCTGCAGCCTCCAAGCTGCTCCACAAATTTCCTTCTCCTCCCTAGGACTCTGGTGTCCTTTTGCTCTTCTTTCAAATCATTCCAGAAACACAATTGTTTTATATTAAATTCAGTCTCCTAAGAAAAGATAGTCAAACACTACTTTTTCCTTTTTTTTTTTTTTTTTTTTTCCCCCGCTCCAGAAAATCACTGAACTGACATAACACTTCACAGCTTGGTCAATTCCTATATTATATCCTATTTCCCATCCTAAATCTAACCGTTGTCTTTACAGATTTACAGTGTCAACCACTTCTTTCAGCAGGCAGCTCAAAACTATTTTTAAGTAACCTGCAGCACAGGCAGCTGCTGAAATGCTGCAGAGGTTCTAGACCATCTATGTGCAATGGTGCACGGATGGACTCCGTTCACACACTTTCCTTAATGAAATCCTTTAAGGGGCAGAAATAACAAGGCATGAGGTCATCGCAGGTCATATCAGTTCCTTGCCGATGGAAATATTTCAAGAAGAATAGTTATTCCAGTATTTCAGTAGTTCCCATAGATGCACAGGAACTCTATGGAGAACATCAGCTTAGATGCAGCGTACAATCATTTTGATCTGCCAAAAACATTGCTGGAAGAACGTGACTTCCCATCTGCTCGGTAGATAAACCACACCAAGTTCCCTCCAGTAACGTGCTAGAGCATGGATCTAAAAAGGCAGCAGTAGGAAGACACCCCTTTTCATTCCGCTCGATCGACCAGCAGAACTGAGGGTAACCTACTTTCTCTCAAGGAGTCCCTATGTTTCAAATGATCATAGTCATACCAGCAGCTCTCTAGCACAATGACGCAGAATACACAGCGTTAACTCACATACGTTATTTGATAACATTATAGCACCAAACTGCTTTTKTCTACCCATCAGCCCACGGTTTTTCCTCCTCCCAGGACATCATGGAGTTATTGACATTGACAGAACCAGGTTAACAAAGACTAAAGAAACAATACAAATTCCTGCCCTGAGCACGAGTGATTGAATAATTGCTTTTTTCCTTTCTTTCTTCCCTTCCCTTCCCCCCCCCCCCCCAGTGTAAAAGTTTGCAAACTCTGGACCACAACAGGTTGCAATACAGGTTATTGCAAACCACACTGCAAATACGCATACCTTTTGCAAATACGCATGCCTTTTTGCACCCTGACCGAGGCCACTCTGGACCCCTCTCAAAATGGCTTTGCAGAGAAGCAAAGTCTGCTAAGTGATTTTCTTCAGCCACATAAAAAATAGTGCTGTTAGAAAAGGTAAGCTGAGATTACATAGCATACCTATGTAATAAGAAAAACAAAAATCCAAGTTTTGAAAAAAATGCAGAGTTTTCTCAATTTATGCCAGAACTAGTGAGAGCTGCCCTTATCTCAATATCAGTCAAACATATCCTGAAAAAAACCAAGAAACTGTCATAATTTCCAATACTGCATTTTAGTATTTTTGAGCAATTCAAATGTGATTCCATAACTTATGGTTACCTTCTGGCAAAAAAAAGTAAAAAAAAA
>JAYKAV010003177.1:1988708-2036266 GCA_035582835.1 Phoebastria nigripes
CCTGGTTTTAATCTTATTTTTTCCCTTAATAATTGACCTACATAAGCAACAAAAGCCTTGGTACATTTTAGTGGCATAATTTAAATTTCTCTTACTTGTACTGTAGAATTGTCACTGAAGTCCCTAACGACTCATTACAGAAGACTGAGGAAGGGAGCGATGCTTTAGTTACCGCAGTATAGGAAAAAAAAAAAAAAAAAAAGACAGAAGAAAAAAAAACCCTCAAGAAATGAACAACCTGGTGGAGATTTCAATCCATTAGCAGCATTGAGCTTGCCAGTTCTTTACTGCAGCATTTGACAAGGCTCTGAGCCAGAGATTAAGGCACGTCTCCTGAGGAAGGAAAAGAACAGGAGCTTCCACACTTCATTAAGGATATGTTTTATTTGCAAACTGCCAACCCACAGAGTGGCACTGACTTTTGGGTCATGGAAAAGGTTGCAGTTGTGCACTTGAACCGTGCCAAGCTGAGTTGGATAATACCCTTAAAAAAGCAAATCAAAGAAAAATGATAAGAAAAACAGGGAAATCCATGATTGCAAACCACCTAAAATAGGACTTGAAATGTAGGCTTGTGCTCCAGTCAGATTTTTCCTCCTCAAAAATCGTACTAAAGCAGGACAAGTGCCCAAAACAACAGGGAGCAGTTAGCTACAAAATGCATATTCATGCTGTATTTTTTCATAATTTAAACATACATTCTCAGATTTATTTCACATTGATTGCTTTAAAAATGTTAATATCCCCATAGAGTTGAGCCTTATCATTACTTGATCCTTCGCCAAAGACTGTATTAGCATTCCACGACTGTATACATTTCTTACTAAGCTATTGTTGCTTTTTCCTGGCTTGTTTTTCAAAATCCAAATAGAAATACATAGCTTATATAGTTTAAAGTATAAATCATAAATCACTCATCATAAAGGGCCCATTTTTGGAGTCTTTATTTTGTATTTGCACTGGCAATTTCCCAATCATTTTCAAATGGAGTTGTATTTGAGTAAAGACATGGATGCCAGTAAAGGTAAATTTTCTCCATTCCAGGAAAGAGAGCTTTAACAATAACATTCTGTGCTAGGTCCCAATCCTCTTTACGCTAACATCAACAGGATAGTTTGCAATGAAGGGTGTTCAACGGTTAAAGGTAAGAAAAAAAAAAAAAGTGCCCATGGGACCATTACTGGGAAACTTGCCTAAGAACAGGTAAATTATACTGTTGCGATGTACATGACCTATTTTCGTCATTTTGAATACACATATATGCGCTAATAGCGATCATCAACAGAGCTTTGAGTTGCTGAGCCTGTGCACCCAGTTGGTACGGTTGCAACCACCATTACAGCTATTGTCCTCCYGTGTCATCTCTTGCAAGAGCTTTCCACCTGCTCAAAAGCTATAGGAAGAAAGAATAAAAACTTACAATGTCTTTTTATTGCTTTGGTATATCCCTTCCTTTCGTAAGGATACGGATGGTAGCAGGAGTTACATCTGGAAGAGTCTGGATTTGAACAGCTCACAAATATTAATATCCAGTACCTATCCCTTGCCCCAGTGGCTTTGATGGCAGAGATGAAGGCCTACAGCAGACGCTGATCTTAACCTACAACTCTCCCAGCACCATTCACCCCGCCTGGCAGACCCCGCCGTGCACCCCGGTGCAGGGATGGGGATCTCTGGGCACGGCCTTTCCTCCCAGCAGAGTCTCTCTGCAGCCCCTTTGCGTGGGCTGAGTGCAGCAAGCGATGCTGGCAGACGCGAAGGTGCAGCTTTGCCGAGAACTAAGCTTATGGCTATATATCATCTTCAATACCTAAAGAAAAGCACAGCAATTACAATTCTTTTTTTAATCTGTAGCTGAACTAAAACCATTTATGGACAAAAAATGGTCCTGCTGTGTCCTCTGCTTTTCTTCATTACCTACGAAGATATGAACTTGATAAACTATTGATACACAGAGAAGCAAGAATTTTCAAAGTACCGCAAGCCCGATCACCTCAGCAGAATTTCTCTTTCTTTCTTCTTTTTTTTTTTTTTTTTTTTTTAAATGCATACAGATCTTGTAACACTCAATTTTATTTCACATGTCCATGCATGGAGATCTCATAATATTTAGCTTTATTTCACATGTCCATGCACAGGTCTATCGACCATGGCTGAGTAGTAGTTCTCCCCCTGATGAACCTCCTGATCTTCCCCATTCACAACCCCTAATGAGAATTTCAAATAGGACCGGTACTTTCAGTATAACACAAAATGGCAAAATGTCATGGCAACCGTAATTGGCAGCAAACCCCGGCTCAGATTAGGCAAAGGCTTTGGTAAGCATCTTTAGTGAGATCAATGGAAGATTTGCTTTGCTCCATTCCCAGAACCRTTTTGCCTCTCCTTTCTGTTACAGTCATGCAGAAAAGGGAAAGTCGACAGCTGTAAAGATATTGGTCTTTTTTGTCTTCTCCATTCAGGATAACCAAATTTCTGACCTTTGGAGGAACAGTCAAACTATTTGTAAAGCTGAGATGAAGGTTTGGTTATGATTCAAGCTTCATGTATAAAATTATCAGCCAAAATAGAGCGTTCATCCAGAGGATAAGTATGACATCTCCTCTTAGTCTTACGGGTTGAGAGAGAATCAGCGATTGGGAAAAATATCAAAAACTTACAAGAGAAAACTTTTGAACTGTTGGCCAACTTTGCTTTGCTCCTATAAATTTTCTTCACTTGCCATGTTCCTTTTGCAAGAAAAAGAAACCTACGACAAAAAAACCAAATCTATAAACATTAGTTAGCTTTGTGGTGAGGTGTTTGTCTGCCAACCCGAGGTTAGAAGCAGAGCTGGGATCCCAAGAGCTAGGCTTTGTATTATAGTATTGTATTTTTGATGCTGTAGTTAAGAGTCAATTACTGTTTCCATTATAAACCCTGTTTTCCAAGGGTTTATACCTCAACCATTTTCATTTCCATCATGCTGAACTTGGCGTACAAGCGGTGTGGATACACAATTTTTAAATAGACTAAATGAGGTTGGCCCATTTTTAGATACAGAGTAGTCAGAAACTGTCAGTTGGTTTTGACTTTTATTCTTTGAATTTCACAAACTAAACTACAGTTTCACTTTAAAAACTAGATTACTTCAGAGAATTAGTCCCTGTGGTTGGGTCTGATACCTCTTATCATTTCTAAGGAAAACTTAATTGCATTTTTTTAAAAATACGAAAGCCTGTTGACAAAGTTCTCCCTTAATAACTGATTTTCTAAGTGTAATTTCAGATGCTAAGGCTCCCAAGCCATATGTCCCAACAGAGATTGGTGCATATCAAGCCACTTATGGCTCAAAAGTGGATTTTATCTGAGTAACTTACCTCATTTTGGAAAACTGGGGGCAATGCATCAATTCAGAGGTCAACATCTTCAGTAATAATCTTTCCGATGACTCCAGAAAGCTTTGGACCTGACAGACTCAGAGGAATTGTCTCACTGTTTTCTCCACCAATGACTCAAGGTTGACTGTGCAACACGGGGCAGAGGGAGGGCTGTCTCACAGGCCAGGTGAAACCCAGAACAGAGCGTACCCTTGATAAAAACCGAAATCCAGATGGCCACTGGCTGTCGGAGCCCTCCATCTGGGGCTGCGTGTCACTTGGTAATTGCACACAGCAGATGCTAATTGCTTAAAAGCTACTTCAGCTTAGAAAACTCACTTTGCCAAGGCCACAATGAATATTTTTCTTTGACTTCAATTTCCATGCATTCCTTCCACCTGAATTTCCTGCATTTTTTTTCTATTAATTGAAGATAGCTGGAATCACAGAGCAATGACACAGAAGTTTCACAATTTGTCCTTACCACCGTTAGACTGACTCACATTCAGCTCATCCCTGTGAACGTCTGTTTCTAGAGGAAAGGTTTGTTTCCTCTGAAGTACAAAGAACTCAGAGTTAATTTTTACTAGAAAGGTTTCTGACATTTTTCCCCAACAGAACTGCTCTATAGTCCAAAAGAAAGCAGAACCAGCTCCCTACTTTTTAAGGTGACCAATAACACCCTGAACTTCTGAAAACACCATCCCACTGGCATCTCAAACTTTTTTTACAAATCATTTTGAGAGTACTCCAGTAAGATATGCAAGTTTGATTATATTAATTTTACTCTTTGGGAGATGAATCGCAGCAAAGCTGTGACTCACCCAAAATCGCACAGAGGATCGGGGTCAGAAATAGGAAGCGAACAAACATCCCAATTCCTGCTACCATGTTTCAGGCTTTCAGCGGGTTGCTCCCCAATGCAGAAACTGAGCAGAAAACTATTAGGTTCTAATGCAAACTTTGCTGACGGTGATAGATTTCAATAAGCTTTAGGTTAAAACCTTATTTCTCATTTATTCTGGAGTGAGAGATACATGAATCTAGTCTAATGTATGTAGCATCACCCAACATTGCCACCTCTCTGCACATCCCGCATCGCAGCAAGGTGAGATACCAAACTGGTAGGCATAACACCAACCTTCATTGCCACTACCGTTTGCATCGTATTGTTAGGTCAATGCAATTTTTCTGATGCATAATAGATAGGGCATATTACAGGGGTGAGACGCCCAGTATTAGGTTACCATCTTCCCTTTCACTGTCTACGTACGATCACCATAGGCTGTATGCTCTGAGAGTGCACGCTCAGATCATGGTTTTGTGAACACTGACAAGAACAACTTTCTTGAAAGCTATCAAAGCCATCCTCATTATCCTTTATGGGCTGTGTAGAAAATGTCTCCACTATTAGACATTTAACTGGAGTGCAGCAGAATGGTTTTGCTGGCCCCCTCCAGTTCTTCGGGTAAAAGCTCTGTTCATAATCAGTTTCTGCTTTTTTTAATGACCCTCAAGAGGTCCCTTCTGGTACACTTCAGCTCCCTTTCTAGTGTCCCATTGATTTTACAGACTTTAGGAACTTGCTCTTAACCTTCTGCTTTTTTCCTGGATCACTGCTGAATGATTAGGCACTATACAGCCTTTTGTTACCCAGTACACTGAGAGTGATATCCGGAGAATTAAAACACCAGTTACAATAACATTTGCTAGAGAAAGAGACTGCTCTTCTCTCAGGGCTATTCACCCTATTTATGTGCATGATTTTCTCGGAGAACAAGAATGACTTCAGACTCATAGGAGAAAAATAAAGGACTAGCTGCTTGAGTATGAGATTGAAATTCACTCAAAAGCCTACGTTTGTACCATGAATTTTAGYAACAGAAGTGGAAACATTTAGTGCTGGGAAGGGTGGACCAGAGCCTGGAAGATGGTGGGCAGTATGTAAGAATAAAAAATAGAGATTAAAAAAAAAGGATTTTAAAGGATTTTCCAACTACAATGTTTCCAGTTATCTGATTTGATTCACATGGAGCCACATCAGTGCCAAAAATGCTTGCTTGTTGGGGGTTTTTTTTGAAGTTAGAGAAGTTCGAGAAATACCTCTTGAGACATGCCAGGTAAATTCAAACAGAAGGATGCTTGGTGCAAGGACATCCTCCTAACCACAGAGCAGCAGTGGCACAGACTGTGATTAAATGTGCTGTTCCTCCCAATGACTCTGATCTTTCTCATTTCACCAGGATCCTGCTGCAGGAAGGACTGATCTTCCCTATGCGATTTTAGGACCGTTTCCTTCTCTATGTCCTCCCCAAGGAACGTATCAAACTTTTTAAAGGAAGATTAGTTCCTTGAAAAAGATCAAGGACAGAGCTCCGGTATCATCCTGCAAACCCACCCCCCCCCTCAAAACTTTCCCAGGAGAGCGAGGTTCAGGCAACTCCATTTGCATCAACAGGTTTGAACCAGCATGTGCAGACAGTTGCAGCCCAATTACCGCCCGCCGCCCGCTCTCGGCTCCTGCTGCCTAGTTGAAAGATGCTGGGGGCAGTGGGGGGGAGGAACCAACCTTAAAACCAGAAAAAGAAATTGCATCGTTGTTGTTGTTGAGATGCCAGCTGGAAAAGGAATCATTATAAAGAGGTTGATACTTTCAGGGGGGAGGACAGAGGACTCACCCGAGTGATCCTAGTTAAGGGCCTTAACAGAGAGACGGCTTAACGTCTCTGAAACTGGTGAGTCTCCCTGCTTGGCTGAGTTTGAATTGTGTGTTACTGCAGTAACACTGCACAAATAGGGATACCCCTCCTTTTAAAAACTGTTCGCTCCCAAAATAGCAACACAATTTAGCAATATTTTGTATCAAGACAATTACATTGTAGTATTATTGTAGTCTTAGTACCTCATTAAAACAAAAAAATGTTAAATCCTTGTTTTGTTGAACACAAGAGATGAATAGTAAATATTGATTTAGAATGAATGCAAACATTTCCCTAGGAGTGGATAATTACAGCCTTTCTATGCAAAACACTTATATTTGAAGAAGCACTTCACTTACTTTGCCATGTGGTATACATTCTTTAGTACATTTTAAATTATACGTTGTCCTGGACAGTGTCTGCTCTATAATTTCTTGTGTCTCTACACCAGAGTCAGTATGTAATTTTAAACTGCAAACTTTCTGCCAACTAGAAGGGGAGAACAAGCTTAACTCTTTCCCTTAGCTGGGCTCAGAAATCAATTCAGACTGCACACATAGTCATAAGACCAGTGAGCTCAGTGCTCGAGCAGCAAGGAATGAGTTTGGTCTAGCTGGAATTTAACAAAGATGCGGCTCCCAGCAGTCCTTGTTTTCACACGGCATTTTCTGATTACGTACGAGGCTTGGTGTGCTCTAATTTCTAGCCAGATCACAAGGAGTCCAAAAGTTTGAACAAAAACTTTACTTCCAGAGAATTCACAAATGAACTGAACATTTGAAAGAGAGCATCTAGGTTGAGAGCATTCGAATGCCTATTTGAGGCAAATAATTTATTCTACTTATTTTGGCATGAAGATGTGTATTTTATTCGCAGACTGACATGGGACGTGCTCAGCTCCTTCCAAGGAGGGTCAGGCATCTGTATGGTGCTTCATGAAAGGAGGGGACAGAATTTATGCTCCAAACCCTATAGCCCTTGTCAGGCATTTTAAACTGTGTAGGTTTATTAGGTTGCAAGACTGGGACATAAATTCACACACAACTTAATCAGGCTACATGAACGTGAAGACAATATGCCCCTGTAGTAACTTGAGAGATTAATCCAAATGACTTGTGAATGTTGTTATCTTATGCAACCACAAGCACCCTTACTGCATGTATTTTATGGGCCGAGTTTTCCAGACCTGGAACCTTGCACCTAAATTACTTTATTTTCATAAATATTCACATCCCCAAAACAGAGAAAAGCCTAAATGGATATTTAAACTCATCCTAGTTTAAGCAGCATGTAAAGATGCACTTACAGCCCCTTGACGCATCACACAAGGAGAGGCTTATACGTTTTGCTGGATGCAGGAACTTTAGGCCCCACAGAAGATTACTGACTACGGTTAATTCGTTGCAGTAATGAGCATTGCAATGGTACTCAAAGGAAGAGCAAACAGGAGCTGAATGTGATTCCAGACATTGACCACAAATTGCATCGACTAACCCAGCACCAGCACACTGAATAAAAGCAGAGCACCGGTAGGAAGCTGCTACATGTGCCATATACTCTGATTATCTTCAATGTTTTTTTGTAAAACATACAAAGCAGTCTGTAGCTACCACTCTTACACCCGCACTGGCACACTCGTGTTTGCTCACAAAGCAGATCCAGTGTTATTCCTGCTGGATTTTTAGCCTGGGAATCCATTGAGTACCTACTACTGTAGGCTAGAGTTAGGCATAGTTTTAAGGAACCTATTAGGGGAGAGGTGGAGGGGGGAAAGAAACTACATAAATTTGAAAGAAAATGGAATTTACAGTTTCAAGATAATTTCCTGGCCAAGGAAAAAAAGGAGAATGAAAAAGAAAAAAATGTGTATCAAAATATAGCAAGTGCTAACCAAACCAGCAAAAGATTGCTGGGAGAAATGGTGAAGTGCTGATGCCCCATGTTTTCTCCAAGATATTTCTCACGAGCCCCACCCTTCACCCTCCGCCAAACCCCTTCTACACAGAGGTTTTATTCGGCAGCTGATTGTATGGAGATACATTTCCCTAACRTGTGTTTCACTAAGACACAGCTTTGTACTTCCAGAGAAGCTTAGCAGAGCGTTAAGGCAAGAGACTTCAATCCTGTGGGCAAAGTTATGTGTCTACAAGGAAAATATTCAACCTCCCCACTTGGCACCTACCCCTGTGCTATTTGGAGGTAGCCACATCTCCTACAGCAGCACCCAGGATAGTCCTGCTCAGAGCGCCTGAAGAAACCTTCCACTGGAATTTACTTGCTTTAAAATTAGCTCTTCCCCTTGCCCCCTATTCCGAGGATTTGCATAACCATAGGGGAAAAGACGACACGAGATAAAAATAAATTTGGCCGCTGCAGATCCAAAATCAAGGGGAAAGTGTCAGGGCAGTGTTTTGCTTTGGGTTTTAGTGGAGACAAAATAACTGAAACTACTAGGAAAGATAACGTATGACTAAGAAAATTCCCTGAGCAATCGGGGGATGTGTTTTCAGCTTTTTTACATTTTAGTTTTATTTTCTCACAGCAATGAACTAGGATGAGATTGGAGTCCCATGACCAAGCTGGCGCAATCCGTGCACCCTACCTGGATAAACAGGGATTGTAAATCATCATTTTATAAGAATTTAACTTTTCCGCTTCCAACATAATCAAATGTAGTGGTGAGGGGGCCACTAATCATGACAAAAAATATACTTCAGATTCTTTCTTGAAGTGCCAACTCCAATAAGTTCTCCGAGTGAAATTAAATGCACGCTTTTATTCCAAACCACAGTTTCCCCCTGGGATGGACGAGTCTCAAGTGGGGGCTGAAAATTGTACCACAGCCCAGGGTTACACCCATTTTTGCAGGTTTTTTTAACTACTGCATGTAGTATAAATTGTATTCCAGCCCACTCAGTGACTGCGCTTTCCAGCATTGGTAATAAAAAAAGATGTCTTCATAGTTTCCACATTCCAGCACTAACGAGTGGGCCAGTCCATATCTTCCCTCGGTTTCTCACAGTTTTATGTTTGTTTGCTTTAAAGGCTTCTCCGCAAAGCTAAGGGCAGAAAAGAAAGAAAGATCTGGTGTGTGGCGTAAGTGACAGTCGGCGCCGAGTCTGAGAACAGTAACAAAGAGTCATTTTAGAGTAGAAATTAAAGTGGAAAAGACCTATTAGTCCGCGCACTTCATCTCCCTGCCAACGTGAGGTTGCYCCACTGAGGGATGCTTTTTTGCAGGCTCAGCGCTGAGCTCTCTGCTCCTGCCACCAGCACACTCCTGCCCCAAAATCACGCCATTTGAGTGCAAAACGCAGCCCTCAACATCCCAACACCACAAATCCTCGAGGAGAGTGCTTCACCTCCTGAAGCCACCTGGGGACCAGGGACCGAACATCTCCAGTCCATGTGCTGCCGGGAGAACCCTGCTCCAACCAATCCTCTGGTGAAGGAGCCGGCCGCGGTACCGGCGTGCCAGCCGCTGCCCCGCCGCCGCACCAGCCAAAGCAAACATCACACCATGCAAATTTATAACAAAAAGCGGAGCAGAGGCCAAACACAATGCCCTCCTGGTGGGAGTAAGTGTGGAGACAAGACTTTTTTTTTTTTTTTTTTTTTTTCTTCCTTCCTTTCCTTCCTCCCCTTTCTTCTTTGAAGGGAGGAGAAAGGTTTCTTGGCTCCTCACTGTGAAATATAGCACTGGCAAGGGAGAGGGAGCAAATCTAAGCACTGGCTTCAGCAGGTATCGATCTCTGTGCACGCTGAAGTGGATAGTGACCTTTGGCAACCTCGCCCCCAGCCAGAGAGCGGGGTCTTCCCTGACTGAGATAGAAAGAGCCATTTTAGTCACTTTTTAGCCTTGCAGTCCCTCGCAGGGTATGAAAACCTTGAGAAAATACACATTCTGGCAACACAGGAGAGCAAGTGAAAGGCAAGCAAGTGCTGCAGCAGGGTGGGCAAACTGGAAGTGAAGGGTGGAGTGGGGTCAAGTTTTCCCATCCCAGTTCCCAGATCATCTCCAGAAAGCTGACTGTTTAGAAAGGAGCTAGAAAGGGTGAAGTCCTTTGCCTGTGGCATGAGTCAGATGTAGAGGCAGAAGAAAACAGTGGAAGCGCAAATGGGCTCACACTATTTAAAAAAAAAAAAGAAAGAAAAAAATAAAAGAGTAATTTCATGCTTTAACAATACTGTCACTCAGGAAAGATGCTTTTTTTGAAAGCTGTCGTGTGTTTAGGACTCCAGTGTTCCCCTCCAGACACATCCATCCTCCATTCACAGGACTGATGGCCAACGCATTCACGGCTAACCCGGCGCATTCCTGATCTCTGGGACCCGCTCTGCGTGTGCAGAAGGACTTTTCACAATGCAGGCAGTTGATCTGCACACACTGCAGGCTTTGTCCAGGACTTCTCGATGTCAGGCATCCAAACTGGAGCTGCTGAAGTCCGGAAACAGCCCAGACAAATAGCCAAAACACTATTTCTCTGTATGCAGAATATTTTCAAGCAGAATAAGTGCACTTGGATTATCCCGGCTGTGTAGGGGAACAACCTTAAAAGTCCACAATGAGAGTGTAGGCACCCAGCAGACAGGACAGCTAGGGAACAAGTCTCTGTAGCAAATGATAATCACGGGTAGGAGAAACAAATCTGAATTTCCTAAACGCAGAGAACGCTTGCAGGACTGGTAAAGACCGTACTTCCCATACGAAAGTGTTAACAAGCAGTGAAAGAACTGAAGCGCATCTAATTAAAAATGCATACCAAGGCATAAAGACAGAGTATAAGAGTAAACAAATGGCAGAGACCAGATTTGTTTGCAATAAATGAAGAGGAAAACACCACACAATGCAAACTCATCCAGCACGGAGGATACAGAGGGAGGCGAGCAGGCAAAGGCACCGCTCTGCAAAACCTCCCAAAACAAAGTACAAGGCAAGCAAAAAGCACGTGGCGTGCCCGAGCACAGACGAGCAGGACAAAAGAGCGGAAGCGGTGCAGAGACACGGTCCTTGGTAGGAACATTTGCCGTTTCAAAACAGGTACCGCATTGCAATATGGTTAGACCAAAAGACGCTGCCAAGCAGAGCTCCAGCTCAGCATATGAGCAGGCCATCATGGGACACAAAACAAAACAAAGCCTTCTGGAAAAAAGTACATTTCAATATTTCTGCTGTAAAATATCTAGGGAGAGGCAGAAAGATACTGAGTTGGACCGGGAGGTTTGGGTTGTCCCCCCTGGGCACCTTAAAGAGCCACCTCTGTTTTACCAGCTGGATGAGTGGAGCCCACGACTATTACCGTGAGCGACACCGCCTTATTTGCATTGGGTTTTCAGAAATGAAAAGATGTACCATTAGAAGAGCTCTTACAGCCAGGAAATACTGACACCCACCACCGCTAGCATGTTAATCATTCCTGATTCTGAACAACGCCGGAAAATAAAGTCCAGCTGCTCTGCTAGGACTTGCGTGTGTCACACCTTTACCGCAAGAAAACCGTGGGCTCTCCGGAGCCGGTGGCGACTCAGGGCCATTGGCAGCAGCTTGTCCCATCTTCCCTCGCCCCAGTCACAAGGGCACCTTCCTTTCTTCAATAATTACCTTTTTTTTTTTTTTTTTAGGTCCTGCAGCACTGAACAATAGTGATCACACTATTTCTCGGAAGCAGAGTTTGCTTGATTACTGCAGAGTACTGTCATCTGTTTGTTTTTTCAACACATGATAGGCCACTGTGTTCATCCCCTTGGGATTCCCAGCCAAGCGCAGTTCCCATCCAAATGGGGATAAAAGTTCAATTTTATTTCACGGTTTTGTCTTCCTTACAACAAATCTTTTCTGACAGTGTTTTCTGACTGCTAAACTGATCCGTTTTGAGCGATTGATCTAAAACATCTGTCTGTGAGATTAAAAGCAACGTTGAAGGGATACTGCGACTCTACTCCGAAGGTGTGGAAGATTTCGAACACGAAACTAGTAAGCAACAGGAGGAAASTTTTAGGCGAATGCGTGCTCCGCACCGCATGGATTTTGAGGCGTGCATCTTTCCCCTGAAAGTTTTGCCAACTGCCACATAATACAGGAAGTCATGCTTCAAAATATTTAAGGTTGCATTTCTCACCATTTCCTTCTTATCTTTCATAAGACTTACATTTTAAAATGTCAACTTACATATGGGAATGTTTAATCTCAAGGATGCTGATCCATCAGGAAACTTTTAAAATCTTCTCCAAAAGTTGTTGGGTTTCTTTTCTCCCCTCCCCTTCTCTCTCTTCTCTTAACGGATTGCTTCTGTTTAGGTTGTACCTGCTTTTTCAGCTGACATCACCCCCCAGCCTCGAGCTGTTCTCCCCTTAAAGCACAAGGGAGCGGTGAAGGGACTTATATTCACCTTCTGTAACACAATTTGGGGGGGGAAATATATCCTGACATCTTAGTTTTCCAAGAAATATAATAAGATGATAAAACAGCAAATTTCGTTCGGAAGAGATTTAAACCGTGAAAGTTTGCGTGCAATGGGTGCACAGAGTGTCAGTTCTGTAATAAGTCTGAATACCATTCCCAATGCTTGGCATTACATTTTTGTTTAAATTCCATTCCTTACTCTTTTGCCATGTTACTATATTTATTATTAGTATATGTGTTCCTTACTGCCAATGTAAATTCATTTAATGTTAGGCCTACAACAGTTTTTCAATACCTTTCTGTTATTTGGCTGTGTAATTAGCTTCCTAAAATATGATTTATTTTAGTTGAGTTTAGTTTTGGCAAGGAAGCAGAGGGCATGGGGGGGTTCTTCAGTGCACGCACAAATTTACTACTGGCAACACTGCTATGAATGGCATGGAGACCAGCATCAGAAATCCATCTTACTCACAGAAAGGCCAAATCTACTGGGGATTAAGTGTAGCCCCTTTCCCATCCCCCTTGGCTACCCTCCAACACTTACCAGCTCAGGGATGGGACTGAGACTTACTGCTTAGTTCAGAAAAAAGGGCTGTTACGGAGTGACACCAGTTCCGAGTGCGCTGGGTTGTATCCAGGCAAAATTTGTTCCTTTCTTAACAATAACGTCACATCTTTCTAGGTCATTAATAAATAAAGGGTTTGGAGGGGCAATAAAAGGATTTTTCTTTTTTCTTTACTAAGTGAAACTATTACTATAAAGGCCCTACATAATTCGCGRTAACCTGTGGTATCATAATAAACTGTGTTCTTTGGCCCCCAGCTCATATAGTGCTTAAGAATATGCTTAACTTCGAGAGTGAACGTGACTCATTTAAAGAAGAAAATGTTTCCCTGCCTTTCGAGAGGAACTTATGTGCCAATGTCCATAGATATTTAGACACCTGTGCACCTTGACTGCTGGAAATAACCACAGTGAGGTCAGTGGCAACGAAACACATCAGATTCTGCATATTGTAGAAGTTATTTTATGCGCAGTTATTTTATGCAAAGCTATTTTTCTTCTTCAGAAAGCTGTTAATCACATCAGGTATAGACTAGGTATGTCTTCCCCAATAACGCCAGCAGACAGAGTAGCCATCTTCAACAAGTCAAGTCTTTTAGATTCCCACCTTCAAGCTAAAGGACCTGTCTGTGTGGGTGTGAGCCGTCCTGGACACCAAACAAAAAGCCAACCTCACAAAAAATCCATCAGCAATTCCAAAAGCTATAATGAAATGTATGCTATGTGCTATAATGAAACTAAAAGATGATATAATGGTAGATACCTAGTCTGGGCATAGACAGACACCTATTCCAAATATCAGTGCTATATCAAGGCTTGTTTCTAGAACAGATCTAAGAGAGCCTATTGGAATAGATTTCTGTGAATATTTTTCTCTTTTTTTCTGATTGTATTTACATCGTACTGTGTGACGTACTAAAATGCTGTAGCAGCCTCTTTGGGACMGCAAACCACAGAAAGAATATGTATCTAAACCCCACACGACTCCACTCATCCCTTTTCCACTCTGTGCCTTAATGTCAAGATTAAATAGGGAAAATATACACAATCTTGAAACTGTGGTGTCTGGGCAGCCTGAGGATATGGTGGACACGATGTGGATCTCGGGGTGCGTGCCTTTCCCTCTTTCCTCCTGTGATGAAGCACTAACGAATGTAACCCCATATCTTTTGGATTATTAATCTACGTGTGAGAATGCAGTCCTGCGGTCCTGGCCTCCCCAAAACAAGTCAGCACACTCATTGTTTTAAGATTCAATATGACCCTGCTGAAACCTTCCCTGCATTCAGCTCATCAGACCCTTCAAATACAGGTGAGGTTTCACCRGTGCCGAGGCAGCCCAGGAGCAGGGTTGGCTGCAGCCTCTCCCAGGCTCACCTTTCCCACGTGAAAAACGGGGTGTCACTCAGTGGTGGCAGGAGAAACCCCGTCTCTTGCCTTTCCCCCAGTCAGTCTGAGAAATGGGGACACTGCACATCCTTTTACACCACTCAGCTATGAAACTGGTGCGGGACTTTGAATAATTAACAGGAAGGACTAGCCTCGCCTGCTTACAGGAGTCATCAAGAGAGATTAGCTAGAAGCAAGTACTGATGCTCTTAAACTTCTTATGTCTACAGCTGGCCTTGTTTCCCCCCCACCCCCCATTTCATTTAGCACCAAATCCTCCACGTGCTGATATGAGCCCTAACGGGGCTCATCCCTGCTGCCACCCCAGAGCCAGGTCGTGCTCAGGTGCTGCCCCGCTGCAGGACGGCTCCCCAGGTTGGCAATAACCCCCACCGCGATGGGATCATGCACGAGGTCCCTCAACTTTGCTTGTCGTGTCATAAAAAGGGCATGTGAGCTGCAGTCCATCACGTTAAATCATTTTAGCACCTCCGTTACCCTACGTGGACTTGCAGTGCTGAGAGCACATTTGTATTTTTCTCCTGCTACTTTGGATTTATACAAAAAATGCCCCAATTTCCATTTATTTGCAACAGAATATTGCCTGTTGTCTTGTTTTATCTTTTCAGCTTAAGAAAAATAACATAGGACATGATCGCCACTAACGAGATGGCACATTCTATATAACTTTTCCCGCTGTGTTGTTTTATTTACCAGCTTTCAAATCCCTAACCTTCGTCTCTCCAACCTCCTTTTAAATGAAAGGATCCTCTTGTCTCTCTGAAGTTCCTATCATCCACACTGGTTTGCGTGTTAAAGTTTCAGCATCCATTTAGTYGGTGACAGTTATTCTGCTTAATGACTCCTATACCCCTGTTAATACTGTTTTAGCTGGCTCTAATATTTTAAGATCTTGTCTAATATTAACGCTAAATGCTAATATTAAAGATTTGCTACTAATATTTTAAGCTCTAGCAGCTAGTGTACTAATGTTTGGGGAGGTGCTTGGGAGTTCATTGTATTGGGAGGACTGCTGGGCAAATTTTAATGTCCTTTATGACTATTGCATAGAAGTCTAGGCAAAATAAATGGAATATAGGGACAGATTTTAGCAATTTATTTATGGAATATCCTGCCATCAATGAGCTCAGAATCAGGTTGAATAAGTATATGTGTGTTGGCATGTGAGTGTACGTCTCTGMGTCTTCTCCAATAAACTAGAGAAAAAAATAGCCACAGGTGGGGGACACGTGCAGCCTCTCCTCCATCGGGTTATAGCGAGTGCTGCCACGCTGGGTGATGCTACAGGGACAGGGAAAGGAGGCGGCTGCCGTCCCCCAGGGATCCCAGCCCCGAGTTACAATTCCTCCAGTGTCGCTATTTGACCATTGAGAGGATACACCTACAAACAGCCACGTTTATCTCATGGCAATATAACATCCTGAAAATTTACAGGGGACTAGAAAATAAAAAAAACCACCCACAAAAAAAAAAAAAAACACCATCCACCACCAAACCCCTATTTTAATATCAGTTGATTAACACAAACCTCTGCCACATGCAAAGGGAGAACAGAACCACTCCTCCCCTGAAGAACAACCTCTCCACTAAAAATAAAACACAGCGCAGCGTTTATTTCACCACGGTTTAAGAGTTAATGAAAGATTTGCACCTGTACAGCTGTTGCAGACTGAAACTAGCTTGTGGAGCGAATGTGTTTTCTGGTTGAGACAGTTGTAAATGCCTTGAGTAAAAACACTGAGGACTGCTAACGGATAGGTTTATTTTAAAGCATGCCATCTGCTATCAATCATAGAGAAGTATAGGAAGCAAGTTTGGCTGTGCTCCCTCCTTGTGAGCCTGATAAAGATAGGGCTGTGGTACTCTGGAACATTTAGTACTCAAGAGAATAAAACATCAAACCTACTCAGCAGCTCCACTAACAATAATAAAAATGCCTCTGCCTAAAGGTGACATTCTGAATTTACGATTATTTGTGTCTATAAAGTGTATTCTTTGGCTCCTGACTCATTCTGACTGTCTCACTACAAGAACAATACATTAAGCCTGCCTGAAGTAAATGGAAATCCTATCCTTTTATTAAACCAGCAGCCAGTACCTGAGATGTTCTAATGCCCTGTAGGACCCGAAGAAGGTTTTCTGCTCTAAGTGTTAATTCTTTTGGTAGGATTAAAGTCAACTGCAGAGAAAACGCTTATTTTGTGCACTCAGAACTAAGCCCTTCTTCAGGTAAATGTTGTTTCAAAAGAAGAAGAAGAAAAACAAGAAAACCCAAGGCAGATTCTGAATATGCAAATGATCACAAAACGAAGGCTACAAAAATTGTAATTCACCCCGATAGCTCATACTTTATGCTACTTAGCATTTGATACAGGAAAAGCTTACGCTGTAAAAGAACCTGCCCAGAAAAACCATGCACAAAATGCCCAAAAGGTGTGTGCCAATCTTCCTTCCTAGTGGTGAACTTCACATGTGCTGAGATTCTCCAGAAGTGAATCCAGGGATTTTTTTTTTCCTCCCCACCCCCCTCTTTTTTCCCTACACTGCCTTTTCCTCAGAAAAGGAAGTTGCAAGATGCAGAGCTACTTCCCCGAGATATACAAGCATTTGGTTAACTTCAGAGGTCTGAATCATTCCCCTGGCTAATGCCACGTCCCTCTTCTCTCATTTGTCCTCTGGTACCCCACCGATCAGGGGCTCTTGAGCTTCCTGCTTAAAAATAACTAAATATATAATGCTTCCTGGCAAATTCACCAGTTATAAAAAACACTTAGCAATGAAGCACTCCGTATCCGATAACATTAAGCTCCTATCTCCTATCTGCAGCTTAACAAAATTCCCTTGCAAGTCTGTGGCTGATGGAAAGCATTGCTGTGGAAGCTTGGGGGAAAATCCACCTGGTGATCAAGCTCATGAGCCTAATTAAAGTTAATAGAGAAATTAAAAGTGGGCAAAAATTGCAACGGCAGCATGGAAAAAGGAAAAAAAAAAAAGAAGTAAGCACTAAGAATAGAAGGAAGATAAAAAGCAATGGGAAAAGTGAGCTTTCCTTTGAAGTCAGCTCTGGAAAGTGACAGTGATTTCTTTCAGTGCCCCCCACACCCTAAATGCTTTACACGGTGGGCCGTAGGTCCAAGCAGAAAAACAGAAATCGGACGGTTAGGCTTATGAGGTTCACAATATCAAATCAAGGCTGCTTCTGTTCTGTATTCACCGTTTTGGTCCTCATGAGCTTAACTGTCTCTAAAGTCTGTGGTCAAATGACCACTGATTTCAAAGCGTAAGTTCAATCCCTTTATCTGGGGACCAAAAGAATTGAGAAATAAGTTCCTCGGTAAGGATCAAAACTAGTGGATACTTGAAATAAGTAAGATGAAAGATCACAAAAAAATTAGGAGACTACAGAGACAAAGGTAGAGAAGGTTGTTCCAAGGGGAGATGGATCAGCTCTCAGCAAGATAGGAGCAGACTGCATGGTCACTTGACTGCAGAAACACTGAAATACTGGAAACGATGCAGGAAAATATGAAAACAAAGCTTAAGTAACAAGAAAACCTGAACAAGAGCAGTCATCAAGACTTCCATGATTGGAAACACCGGGGGAATAGCTTCCTGGAGGTACTCCTCACCTCTAGGTGAGGATTTCCAAATAACGCCCTTTCGCTCAAGAGCAACGCCCCATCTCATAAGGAAAGAAACATCAATGACCACCTCCCATTACTGAGCTCTGTACCAAACCCACTCAGTTACATGCTTCAAAAAGGGGGACAGTAAGTCACATAAGGGCACATCATAACACTGAGGTCTCAGACCAGTCATGACCATTACAACCCCCAGCAAAAAAAAAAAAAAGTTCAGCAAAATTCTATTTATCAAAAAAAATGATAATAGCATTAAACCTTTCACAAAGAGGTATCTGTTTCTCAAAAAGTGTCATTGGCAGGATTTGTTTTTTTAATTCTGGGATGAGGCTTTTGGATAGCAGGAGGGAAGAGAGAGGAAGTCAATCCAGACTCACCCGTAGCCTGACGGTCAAACGCCGGGGACTGGCGGGAGGTCCAGGTTCAAATCCCAGCTCTGAACTGCCCACATTGAAGACAGCATCCATCAGGCAAGATGCTCTCCGTAGCCTTTCTCCATAATATTTTGTATGCAAAAAATAATTCCTGAGGTTTTATTTTCTCTCTCCTGAGAAACAGAAACAAAATTTTTCATGACTCGGACTTCTTGTTCGTGGCCAGCCCTAACCACCACACTGCCCAGAGGTTCAAAGGCACGCTGCTCCTACCAGAGCTGATATTGTGAACACTCTAACTTTTGCGTGAACTTAAAGTGTTCTTTTTAGGCTTGTTCTTTAATAACACAGTACGTTTTCGTATGAAAGCTCGCAAGCTCAGAGCAGCTTGCTCACCAGAGTTCAAGTCCCTGGCACACAGTTCATTGCAGCTCTAATGAAAAAGCACAATGATTGGGCCTGCGTCGCTAAGATTAGACATTAGTGGCCGTATCAAGAAGAGAAATACCTGCAGATTAGCACAGCAATTTGCTGCTCTAAATCTGAACCTTCTAATCTCTTTTTTTTAAAGTAAGTAACAGCCCATGAATATGGGAAAAGAATTAAAACTACATTTACTAAGTGATTTCTAAAATACTTCAGCATGTGTTTTAGAAAACTAGCAAGTCATTAAAATATAGTTAATAAACATTATTCAGAACTCATTGCCTTAGATTAACACTACTTTAAAATCACAGACATTCATTGATTCAGTCAATTCACTGCTGCAAGGGTAACTCCAATTGGTGTTCATGCCCTGTTTAATAAAGTACATGATGGGCAACTCAGAGTTTACCTTGTATTTGTATTTTCCAACTGCAAAAATATTTCAGCAATATTTGCAAAAGACTTTAAAACTTTGCATCCTGGCAAGTGAGACCAATGCAGAGAAATTGCTGTGCAGTGGCATATGGGAGGAGGGAGAGCCACATTTCCACCAGCGGATTACTGAGAAGCATCTCCTCCCGTAYGGGGCAGCTTACTAAAACCAGACACAGCACAGCCTACAGAAGTGACAGCTGTATTCAGATGTATTGAACATGCACTGCAGTTTGGTTGGACCTAAATACGCTCTCAGCAGCAAAGGCACCGCATCCAGCTGAACGGCCAGTTTTTCCTACCGCTTACCCCAGGTCTAACAAATGTGTATCTGTGCTGACTGATGCTACCTGCCAAGGGCATCCCAAACCTGAGTTAAAATAAGAGTTTGCAATATCAACCTTCCTGGTAGAATGAACTATGTCTTTGAGATGTGTTGGCATGTGCCAAGTAGAACTGATTGACATGTTAGGAAAGGCTGAAGTTAGGAAACAATGAGAGTAAATGCTGGGGACCGCAGTCAGAGTGCTTGGCTCGAGTGATTACCGAACACCCCAGAGCAGCAGGGCTCCTACTCAGCCAAAACCCCCCAGTGGGAGCCTGGAAACAAAGATACAAACCATGGAAAGATTTAAGAGCAAGCAAGAGCTAGCAAAAAAAAAAAAAAAAAAAAAAAAGTAAAAAAGGTAGCACTATTTATCAGTGACCGATTCCAAAGCACCTGAAATCACGAGCTGTTTTTAATCAAACCAAGGAGAGAACCATCATGCATGACTTTCACTGATGAACACTTTTTAAAATTTATTGTGTGACTATCAAGAAATTTCCCCTTTTAGAAGCTCTGCCCTGAGCCAACTGGAGCTGACTGCTTTTCCTAAACATCCTTTATGCAACCACGCTCGGCTCAGATACTGCGGGTGAAGCAAACTCATGCAAAGCTCCCGACTCCGAACGATTGCCGATGACCAGCAGCCATCAGGCGAGCATGTCCTCCCCGCTGCAGAAAGCGGCAAGCTGGTTTTGCTGCTGTTTGCTGCTGTTTCGATGTTGGGGAAGGATTTAAGTGAGAGTATTGCTGTTTCGAGAAGGGGCTGATCAGRCTCTCTTTGTATTATATCCCTTCACCCTTCTGGTTTTTTTCTATCCTAGTATGTACACTGCGGTTCAAGATATGACAGGAGAGGGCTGAAACTGAGAAGGGAGTCAATGTATTTTAAAAATGAAAACATTACTATTCATAGCTGACTTAGTAATGTAGTTAAAAGAAAAAAAAACATGGCCTAATCGAAATTGCGTCCATCTAACTTAAGCTAAGATAAACATTTGCAAATGCTCTCAATGACCATTTTTAACCACTTGCAGGATTTAATGGGCAGCTTTCTTTTGTTCTTTTTTTTTTTTTTTTTAATAATAAACTATTTGATATTCAGAGATGTCTGTAACCTGATGGATGGCTTTGGTTTATGATATCTCCAGACATCAGAAATCTGGATTTGAAAGCCGAACCACGAGGGAGAGCCAGATCCTCCAACTGGTTTTATTTTTCGGTCTTTTAAAGTGATTTGGAGTTCAAAGTCTTTCGCCCATTCTCCTTTCGTACTGCTACTTATACAGCAGCAAGAATAACACTTTGCACCGAACTAAGATCGTTTGAATGATACCAGCAAATTTATGCTTGAAGGTTCTTATGAGACAGGTACGATTAAACCCATTTTACCTACTCTGAGCCAGGATGCCGTATTTTGGTGCCGCGGGTGCGCCAAGCTCCAAGAAACACCATAAACCTTCCCATCTTCTCCTTGCGGGACAGCAGTCACCACCACCACGGCTTGGGCGTGTTTGCTCCACAGGGTTGAGYGGAGCAAAGCAAAGCAAAGCGTGCTGCCGGCTCCTGCGCAATGCACCCTGTTAAAAGTATTAATTGGACAACGCTGACACGAGGTGAAGCTGTAGATGAACATATGCAATGAGAAAGTGCAACGAGCAGGTTCTGCCAACGTCAGCCCCGGGAAGGGGAGCGGAGCAGGGAAAGGAGCTGCAAGTGGGGAGCAGCCTCCACACCTCCCTGGCAGCTGCTCAGGTCAGAGATGCTTTAGCAGAAGGAGAGTCTGAGATACGTGATACGCACATGAGGATACTGGGGTTGGTCAGGGCCTCCCTGGACTGAGGCAGCCTGGTGAGGGGCGAGGCTGCCGGTAGCACATCTTGAAGCAGCAGGGACATTTTGAGGCTGTAAGCAACTGCTCTGAAGACCGCAAGGAAAAAAACCTGTTTAAAAAAAAAAAAAAAAAAAAAAAAGAAAAAAAAAAATCTTTAAGAAACTCAGAAGTGCAGATCAAGGTCTTGTTTTCCTTAGCCCAGTGGTGAAGCAAAACTATTGTCAGAAATACAAGTATTTAAACAGTCTGTGACAGCAAGGAAGCAAATGACTACTTCTGCCAGTGACCGAGGAGAGCTCAGCTGCTCGCTGCAAGCCAGAGGGATTTGCATCCAGCCCAGAGCTGGAAGCACTCTCTGGAGCAGAAATCCCTCTCCTCAGCCTCCCCAGCGCCTGTCGCATCAGGCATGGACCAAACCTCGAAGCTCCCGATCACATGAGGCCGTTCCCATCTGGATCTCTGCCCCCTGGTCCTACACGGCGGGTGGCAGGAGGAGGACCCACTCAGCGTGGGGCTGAGCCACCGTCCTCTGCCTTCTTCTGCGCCACCGCTTCCAGCAGATGAAAACAAGCCATCAGTGCATAAATATGTGAAAATATTTAATCGCCCACTCCTAACCATGTAGAAAAGGAACCTGTTGTGGTTAAATGACTCGGTCAGTTCTTCAGGGATTTTCCGAAGTTTCCTATAAAAAGAAATCTGTGGGAAATGAATGATTGCATAATCACTAACACATGCCAATTCATATAAGCCTATTATCTTTTATGGCATTTTGTACTCTATTGTCCTTACTCTGGTGAATTGCTATCTCACAATTCTTTTCCCTATTAAATTATTTACACATTTTGCTCTCTCTGGCCCTTTTGCATCAGTAAGATACTTAGCATCCACATTAGGAAAGAAGGCAAAGACAGAGGGTCCCTTCTCCTTTTCCCGCATCATGTTTTTCCCACCTTCACAGCAATATCCAAACAGTTTCCTCGAGAGTGGGAAGGACCTTTTCCAGTGAGAAGAGGCAATAATTTTATCTGTGTCTTGAAGCCACAAAAGATATTTTTTGTCTTAAGGAATATGCATTTTTACAGAGGCTTGCTAAGGTCCCTGATAGAAATGGCCAGCATTCATAGTTTTAAAATTACATAGTCCCTTGAAAATGCTGAAAGTTGCCTACAGGTCATCTAAGCGATTCTTAGAAATAAACCCCAAGTGTCTTGGAAGTCTTAATTACACTGTATTTCAATTGGATTTAGGTCGCTAAAACACAGATTTTAATAGGAATTTGAGACCTTTAAAAACCTTTTGGTTTTGGCTTTTAGGAGCCTGACATTGCCTGAAAGCCAACCAGGATTTCACCTTTAGAGTTAACATTTAATCAAGTTTTCAGTGGGGTTTTTTCAGTTTTGCACTCTTCCCAAGAACAACTGGTTAACAAACATATGAATCATGGCTAAGTAGTCACCTTTCCAAAAGGTGTGGCCTCCGGCATCACTGCATTTTTAAATAAGTAAGGAAAAAGTGGAGAAGACTTGTGTGACTGAGGAGCTACAACTCTTTTTTTCTAAAACGACCTAGATACTGATAGCAGTTATCATTAACTGCTACTAATCACGGAGCTTTAGGACCAGAGCAGACCCCAACTTAGCTGCAACAATCTTTAGATTAAACTAAGAGGTAACGCCCTGTAATCTTAATATGTGAGAGAGGACACTGCACAGCAAAAATGAGTCCTAGGGACGTGCACACAGAGAATATATGAGCTATAGGTTCACCAAGCAAAGCTGCTAGTCCTAATTACGTGGTAGGATAGCTGTCCTTTGGCTATACCACTCTTATTTCTGCATTGCAGATGAGTCCAGTTCTTCAGAGCAGATTTATGTGACTTTTCCCCAGAAATGCTGCAGGAAAGCAGAAGGGCTGGGGAGAAACCTCACGTCTCCTGAACATTGCAATACTCCATATCCCACGTACTGCCCATACCGAGGGGTTCGGACACTTCAGCAGTGCACAGCAATTTCATCTTTGAAAAAGTAGCAGCTTTAAAAGGATAGCCTAGAGGTAAGTTTGGAGGTCAATGGAGATCAGACCTGGTGATGCCGAAGACGAGGAAGCAGGCAAGCAATGATCAATTACTGAATGACCGTGTGGACAGGAGAAATTTCTGTTGTTACACAACATCCTCCCAAACATGCAAACCCTTGGTATTCATGCAGCGACTCAAACAATTGCAACAAAAAAGGACTGCAGCTTTGTCCTCTCTTCTGCCATTCTTGAGATATTAACATCTTAGACTCCATTTCCCTCTGAACAGGGAAGCAATGGCCAGCAGCTCCCCATTTTATCTGACATACTTAAGAAGGCCTGCCAACCCCACCAAGCCAACACGAACTACTCTTCGTTTACCTCTGACTCCCAGCAACCAAGAGCAGGAAAGCTCTGTATCAAGAGCAAAAACATGCCAGGCCAACAAACAAGTCCCTGCAAACCATGTCATCTTTTCCAGAAAAACATTATTTCCATTGCCTACGTGATCTTTTACAAAGATACCCACTTCAGTCCTCCTGCGCTATTCCACTTATTTTAGGTGTTTTCTTTACTATACACATTTCTGAACGTAGATTGCATTTTCTTTTAATTAGAAATAATTTGTAAAACTATTTGCCAGCATTCACACCCTGCAAATATTTGCTTGCTGTCAAGGGCTCCTGAGGACCTCTAGCACCTGTCATCCTCTGCCAACATCAACCTTTTCATATGGGCAGGTCTCCAGAAAAGATTATGGACAGTTGTAAAATGCACCCATCTTAAATCATTATTTCTCTGATATGCATCAGGGGTTCAGAGAGGAGGGTCCATTTACTTCCGTTCCTCCTCCAGTGTCTGTATCTTCCTTTCTTGATTCTCCCTTCAAAAATAGATTTACTCATATTTCCATTGGTCTTTTAAGATCTACTTTGGTTCTACCTCTTCCCATTAGCTAGAAGACCAAACTATCCAGTCAACTGGTAACATTTTAAAGCATTTTATCAGCCTATATAATTTTATAATCGTTTTGTTATTTTCACTAAAAAAAAAGTAACTGATCAGACACCTAATGCTACTTAAGTGCACATAGATTTTTTTGTGGTTGAATAATAACATCTGTTTTGATTTTCCAGCCACAAAAGTGCGTTTAATCTGGCCTTCCTTTATTTGAACTTTTCACATCTGCTCAGGCCTGCTTCCCATAAACTAAATACCAGATCCTTTCACAATGTAGGAAATTTACCTGCATCAGTTGTTGTCCCAGCTCCAAATACTTCTTTATAGGAGCCAGATAAAAATGTCAAAAGACTAATAAATATAGTCTTAGTGCACTGTATATTTATTAAATGTTACTATTTATTTTCCCAGTCCCAAATGGTTGGTATTCACAGGCCTAATCCCGCAAAACTTATTTTCATGAATGAACTCATTTACTTTTATTGAATAAAGCATGTTATGGGATGGTGCCCCATATTCCACACAAAATTTTAGAGATAAATTTGTACGTAATACACTACAACATCAGCTACAAATTCAATCAATCAGAAATTATAGGGATGGTCAGATGCACTGTGCTTTCAGCAAACAAAGGAAGTCATAAGGGGGATTTCATACGCTATTTTCAGGGTTATCTCCAAAGACTTGGTAGTAGATTATGAAGTTTGACTTATTCTGATCTCTTCAGAGGTGAGCAAAGTCAGGAAGGAAAACAACCCTAACCAGAAACACTTTGCCTTTTTTTTTTTTTTTTTTTTAAATTAGGCATTTAGTTTCTAATTGTAGCTCAGATCCCAAAACTTAGATAAGTTTAGTTTAAAAAAAAAAGAAAGAAAATTAAAGTGAGAGGTATGCAACCTCAACTGAAGCAAAACGGGCTGAGGGGTTTTGCCACTGACATCACCAGGATGGGAAATGCATCCTGGGTATCAGGCAGATGTTAAGGATCATTCTTTAAACTCAGAGCTAAACTACAGAAGAATTTTGCTCTGCTGATGTGACCAGGAAGATATGCAAAAAACCACCTTCTCATCAACCTCTTCATAATATCTTCATCTATTCAGCATTTCTTTCCGCTGTTAGAAAGATATATCTGGAGAACTCCTACGTCCCTGGGCTCCATGCAGCTGAGGCTGTGTCTGCAGCAAAACTGCAATATTAGGCCACTTTTCTCAGACAGATAACTCATCAGATAGCTCTTCAAAGCAAAGGAGAGAGCACTGTTTGCAAAGCAGCTGAGAAGCTAGCTTTTCCTTGTCTCAAGGTACGCAGGAGCACCTCTTCTCTTCAAAGTCTCCTACCTCTGTTATAGTGAGGCAACAAGGCATCATTCTTTTATGTTGTTTTGAATCTTTAACAAAACTTAGGCTTGGCAATCTCATTAAATATAGCTTTATCAAGCCAAAACACCCACCAGCACCAGTGTCTTAAATAGACATGAGATAGGAAAGTACAACGAGGACCACAGTGGCTTTGGGAACAGTTGGAGAGCAAAGGCAGTATCTATGCACTGCCCTTGATTTACACCTTGATTTTTTCCTTCTGCACAAAGGATTGAAACTGCGTCACGATGGAACAGTTGTGAGAATCACAAAGAACTTAACAAGTCAGAAATGGATTAAAAAGCACTTTATGGCTTGTTAAAGAAATCCCCCTGTTCCTCAGAAGCATTTTTAGCATCTTATTAGTGGTATTTGATCTGACTAACATATTGACTAGTCATTTGAATAGGAGATGAATCCTTTTTGATGGACCACAAAGGGAGTATAAATTCAAATGAGGCACTTCTCCAAATTTTTATTTTAGTATAACCCCAAAGAGCCAATAACATCCGTAAAGGTTTTTTCTGTGCCCCACAAAAGACTATCCTAATGATCTTTTAAACCATGCATCTTTTTCTTCCTTAAAAGTAATTGTTGCATTTATATTTAACTCAAATAATAGTGAGTTGGAAGTTCTCTTTTACCTGCTTTCTGAAATGCCCTGTACATATTTGGCCTAAGAAAATACTCTAAGCCAATACCTTCTTCAACATTTTTTCTTAAACCATCTGTCATGGAACCATCAGTTGAATTCACCAGCAATGCCTCTCTCATACGAAGTAGTTCAGAATTTGACAAATGAAAAATAAGAGAGATATATCAGAGAAATATGCAAAAAGCCTCAGTTCTTTCAATTGATCTCTAATCTGGAAAGTTTTCGATCTATTCAATCTATACTGTTTAGGACTAGTTTCAGTGTCACCAATACGGGCACTGCTATAGAGTTAGTGGGCAGACCCACAATTGTCTTCCATTTGGCAAAAGCCAGAAAACTTGCTTCTAGTCATTTTTGAGCAGTTTTATATTATCTAGGATTTTGCACTTAGGAATAAATTGGAGACCTCCAGCTCATTTTGAAAACAGTAATTTATAGCTACACAGACATTATGATTTTACAGTGTTTTGATAGTTACGCCTTCACTATCCACATGGAACATTTAAAAACGGATTAGAATCCATTAATCTCGGAAATATGAGGGATTCACAGCCTAAAGAGGAACTCGGAGTATTTGCAGTCTCTCTTTCTGCATCTAGGTGTACGGTTTTATTAATATATTATATCCTATTCTAGGAACAGGTCAAGAATTATACTTAGACAACCATATTGTAGTAAAAGTACTGGGTTATAAATCAGGGATCTGAGTACTTTGTCATAGGTACTCTTATTGACCTTGGACAAGTATTTAAGTTGGAAACTATTTTAGGCAGTTCCTGTCTCTTGTTATAATCTCCAACAGCACTTAGGGCATTGGATCCCCATATGCAATTTCATCCTTCAGGCACAACAATAATTATAGCCTCCCACTTCATTAAAAGTCTTTCGTTTTAAAATGTAAATACCTTGAAGTTAGAGACCAGGTCAAATCAAATCCTTATATTTTCCACACCTATGCCTTGAAATACGGGAGAGACTGACTCAATCCAGACCTTTGCAGTAGGTTGTTAATTCCACCAGAGCCTGACCTCAGATGCTAGGTTCAAATATGCGTACACTCTGATGAATGTCAGGTCCAAATCCAAATCTGGATCCCAAACTTGCGGTATGGGCCCATCTGTACTTGAAAGCAACGTTTTAAAGAAAGAGGAAAGCTAAGATCATGAAAATCTCTATTTGAATACCGCATACAACAGATTTATGAACCTAAGCAACTACTTTTTTCCTGTGTAAAATCAAAACTACCACAGGATTTCCCGTCCATATATACCATATGCTTTTTCCAACTTTGTTTAAAATTCTTAGTGTCTCAATATTCTGAAACTTCTGAGCATCTACTGTTTTTCTGCAAGCTTTATCTACTGTGCAAACTAGGCTATAGTCAAGAATTAATTTTTGTATAGGAAAAGTGATTTTATCTGTTTACTTTTGCAATATGGTTACAATTGGTGAAAGCATCATACACAATGAAACTCTTGGATAACAGCCTGAAATACGATTAATTCTCTTAAATGATGAGCGCGTTTATTTCAGTGTAACCGACTGTATAGGTTGGGTCAAGACGCATGCAAAACCAAGTCCTGCAAACTGCCAGTGCACGCCTTGCAGGATCTTCTGAGTGCGATCTTCATTTAGAGAACAGTCAGAAGCATGTTAAGTAAAACACTAACAACACTAAAGGAAACTTATAAATGTTTGCAAATTCATTTTATGGATTAATGACCCTACATATAAGAATTGACATTTCCAGGACAAATCAATTCTTTATCCTACAAATATTTCAGCAGTTTTTCCCTTACACCAAAGCAGAGGCAAATTTTTCCTTCATCAGATCAAACAAGACCTAAAATCTGGGAAGATTTAACAGTAAAATAAAAACAATGGGGAATGTAAATGTTAACCATCTGCAATTGTCATTACTGCTATTGCTTATTATGTGATATCTCTATCAATTTCTTATTATGTGATATCTCTATCAATGACATATTTTTACTTTTGTTATCTCTCACAACTTTTCAATCTATTATGGTTAATCATTGATAAACAAACACTTTGACTGACTTAAAAAGTGGCAATCATCTCATCTAAATTTAACTGTGTAAAAGTCAAACACCTACTCTAAGCTACTTGTGAAGGCTCCTTCTATAGATAGTGGTGACAGATTGGCATTTTCAGAGAGAGACTTATCCTACCTGTCTTACACACTTGTTTTAAGATGGGATTAATCACCCTCTGGAAGTACTTTCTTCTTTTTCTTTCCTTGGACTGACTTCAGTAGAAAGCAACACACCTGTTTAGTCAAAAAAAAAGAAAAGAAAAAAACCCCAAAAGATTATTTCAGGCCTTGATCTTGAATACACAAAGGTATTTACCCCCAAAAGTACAGTTCCTCTAGGATGCAGAAAGTCTCCTGCTAAAGGCAGATGGGGAAGAAGGGACAGGAGCACAGCCAGTCTTTAGAATTACACTTATCACCTGCCCCAACTCTCTGCCTTTAGGGCTGATGAGAAGCAATGCTAAGGAGAACGAAGGCACAAGGGATTATCAGACATTTTTACCCTATGTGGCTTTATCCACAGACACCATGGGGATTGCCATAGTTTCACTCTCGGTGGAATTCCAGTGACAGAAACGTTTTCCAGGCTTTGGCAGGAGAAGGGGACTGGCCAATAGTTAYTCTCCTTCAGCAGAAGCAAAGTAAAACCAGCATCTTGCTTTTTCACATGAGATCAGCTCCAGCTCAACACAGAGAAGGACCACACACCAACCATTGCTTCAGGACATGAGCCTTAGGAAGCAATTCAACGGAAACTTCTAATACCCTTAAAATCACTCAAATGAAAAGATGCTGATGCTGATGAGGGAAGAAACATTCTTCTTGGCTTCTCTCCATTTTAAATTCTCCTATAGTGACAGTATCTGGATTAGACTCCAGGACAGTATTTCTGAAACAGCAGGAACCCTGCTTACTGCATCAGTTTTAAATTATAAGCCTTCCAAAGATGTCAACACCACTTTCCTGGAGACTTTCCTGAAATTAAAATACTGAGCTTTTCCCCTGAGCCTTCACAGAGTCATATGGATCCATTGCCCAGTGCCACCATTTGTATTATGATTTGCCTATGTTGGGTCACTGCTACTTCTTCATTTCTGCTCTATAGTCAGCCTCGTTCTTTGATGTTACTCAGTCACTATTTCCTTTCCCTTTACTTTTATCTCTGTCCTGGCATTCTTCCTTTAAGCATCCTCTCTACCAGATGGTCTCCATCTCTCCTTCAGAAGTGCCCAAAATATTCCTACTGCCTCCTCTTGATCTTCCCCCAGCAGCAAACCTCTTCATCCTACAGAGCTCAAATACCAATGGATTTCTCCTCCTTGCTGCTCTGCGTCTTTCTCACACTTTGAAAAGGAATTCACTGGAAGCAGCTAACCTCCAATCCTCATTATGCACGATGCACTCATTTATAAGAGTTTACCCAGGAGAAAAATTCAGACAGGATATTCGCTGGTACAATTGCATTTTYTCAAGTGGAAGCGCATCTGATGTCTGCACGCCGAACTGGAGCTCTAGTTTTAAACAGGAGCTCTAACTTTTTCATTTGGAAATCCATATGGATCCTTTAATCTGAAGGTCAAAACAGCTTTCATGAAAGATACTGAAAACAATGATACTTTATATTCACCAGCATAATTATATAAAGATGATTCAATATTGTAGTATCATCAGAGGATTCAACAAAGTCTCTGTATTATGTATTTTTAAGATGGGGTTTAGAGACTGTAAGATGAGGCTTCAGAAGTTTACAGAGAGAAAAAAAAAAAAACCTTGTCACAATTTATATCTTCCTAATAGGCCACTGAAACTCTGAGGATAACAATTGCTTTTACTTGCAGTTGGCAGTGCACTATAATCAAGAATAAAGCTCTAGATATTTTTGTGGAAGTACAAGCACTTACTAAATGCAGCAGCATAATAGTATGTTATATATTATACAAATACAGCGAGGTGGGATTTGTGTTTGTCTCTTTGCAGGAGAAGAAAGAACTTAAGAATGACCTTCTGTTCATAAGTTTCTTTGAAAAAGGCTTGGCCTGAAACCACTTCACTACTATTGATATAGTCTGTTTTTGTGCATAAGTCTTAAATGTAAGCATTGCTTCAAAAATAACTAAGCAATCACAAAGCTTTACTTTTCAGATTCGATTGCCTTCAAATCCTTTACTGAAGTCCCCTTGGCACTGTCACTTCAAAATCAGGATAACGCCGTATAGTGTTTCTCAGTTTCAGTAAAACAAAAGCCTTATTGAATAAATATGTGTGAAAACGCTGCAAACAAAACCATCTCGGCAGTCACTACCTGACCGGCTCGTGGTGACCCTCACCGGTGACCCGTGTGGGCTCGGCGCTCGACTTCTTGGCATATCACAGCACTGTTCGCTTCCACCGTCTTTGCCCTTAAAACTGTAGCAAAACACACATTTTCCTTGCAAAAACCTAATAGCAGGCTTTAGACGTCAAGGAACAGCAAGGTGACCTAGGATTTCCATATGCAGGAAGCTGCTGATCAAATAGTATATCCTTTTTTAATCTGCCTCTTGTATCGTGAATATACAGAAAACCTTATGGTTCTGATAATCTGGGTTTTCAAGAAGAGCTCACATTGCCACCCCATCGCGGAAACGTAAAAGCAGGAAAAAAAAAAAACAAATCTAGTATTTACCATATCGTGCCTCGTTCTGTTCTGAAAAAGAATGACTCAGGAATGTTTTTCTTTTTTTCCACACATCATCTTCCAGCATATCCTACGCTTCCCTGTAGTTAAAATATTAGCTCAGCCCCGTAGATCCCATTACTGCAATAAGACAGCAGCACGTGCCAACGTCCCAGTGGTCAGGTTTCCCTCACCTCTTGGGGCCACGGTCTCAGGTGTCCAAGTCACTGAAACTGGAGTCACACTGCAATTAGTTGCTGACTTTCAGGCACTCGCTATTGGCAAGAGGTACATGGCTAGCGCTAGTTCACAGCTGACTGCACCAAACAACTACCAAGCAGGACAAGGTCCACTGAATTAGATTTGATTTTGCTTTCAAAAAGGTTATTAATTTGCTGCAACCTTGTATTTCACTTTGCTATCAAAAAGCCTCAGTAGTCTTCAGAAACACAAAGAATCTCATAAGAAAATGTATTTTTGTTAGCAGGTGAGGTAACAGGGATTTTCAGCTGTGAAAGGTTCATTCCAATATGTTTGCACTAAAAGGCAAGACTTGTCAATTCTATTTCTGACTCATTAAGTCCATTTAAAAAAAAAGTACCAAGTAATTACTAAAAAGCAACTTCATAAGCTACAGAATGAGGAACAACAAATGGGCTGTTTATAATAAATATGAAGAACTGCGAACCTGTAGTTCAAGTACCAAGAATGAGAGGGACACCAAGTACCCAGCAAAGACGCTGTTTTCCTCTGAAGACTAGAAATATCCATCAGGGATGACCGTACAAACTGATAGTCAGGCTGAGGTAATGCAATTTTATCTCACCTGAACACGAGGTGGTCCCAGCCCTGCCCGACACCCTGGCATCCCTGTATCTATGAAGCCAATACTGGTTTTTTTCCCCCTCAATCGTGCATTTCTAAACCCTTCATTTCCATAAACCCAGCCAGCGATGGCTAGTGCCCAAATCGGGTATGCAGAGCCCGGGGAGATGGCCTTGACACGGGCAGGGCGAGGAGGGCAACCTTCACTTAATGGTGGGACGACTACGAACGCCTGATGCTCCACACTTCGCATCATGATGTGCAGCAGATGTCCAACTCCTCGCTGTTAGAAAGGGCAGATAAAAAAAAGAAGTGAATAAATGCTACAAATTGAGGTAGGGTCAGCTCTGCAATATAGGAGATCAGACTAGACAGAGGCAGAAATAATTTTCTCACAGATTAGAAGCAGATAAATAAGCGAGAGAGAAAAGGAAGGAAAACACACAATACAGAAAGGAAGATGAGAAAGAAGATGTTCGTCTTGTGTATGTGAACCAACGGCTGCATATGTATTTCCTATACAGGTTTAGTAACTATCCCCAAGTTGTTAATCTGAAACGCTTTGCAGGAAGTGGACCATCTATTTAATTTAAAATGTTGTTTGGAACAATACAGGATTTTCAGATAATTCAGCTAACGCACGGGACACTCAGTCTGTACAGCATAAGGGCTACGGCCAGGATTTTCACACGTAGATGTAGATGTCTTACTTAGGAAAGAGGGCATCTAAACATTCACGTTCAATCATTTGTATTTGCACGTTTACACATTCTTCTAAGATAACCTGTTTACTAGCAATATCAAATATAAAATTTCATCCCGGTTACGTATGCATTACTGTRGACATACAGTAGTCCACCACAGTTAGCGAGGGTGAGCACATACTAAGCCCCAAAATAAAGGCTATTTCCAATGTAATTAATATAAAAACAAATAACCTGTAAACTAAGGTGACTGCTTGTTCATAAATTAACACAGAACAGCCTGGTGGGAATGCAACGCATGCAGTTTTCACACATGGCAAAAGTTTGCAAGTGGTTGTGTCCATTACAAGGTGAAGGCTACGTTACCAACAAGCACGTTTTCATTTGGCCTTAAACTTAAAAATAACAGTAAAAATCAAACACAAACAGTTATTTTCTTTCTTTTGGGATTTGGCATATGTGCTATAACAGACATAGATGAAACTTCTAAAATAAATTAAGGAATGTACTTGTCAGTTTATTAATCAAAGTTTACCTGCTTCACATTACACAGAGACAAATTAAACAAGCTACCATGGTACTCGGAAAACATCTGCTAACAAAGTCAGAAGTAATGATAAACAAACTTGAGTTCCCTTTGTGGTTGATTTCCATCCAGCTGCATTTAATTATAAAAGAGCTATCAAAGAAAGCTCCCCATTAGCAGCTAATTCAGAATGACTTCAGAAGAAAATCCCAGAGCCTCCAGTGATATCTCTCCAACAACTTTCTCATCTCTGCAAATGATTGAGAAGAGCTGAATTAGACCGGCTTAGTGATCAGTCCTCCTGCTAACTGCCAGAGTAAAACAAAGATGATATATCTTTTCAGTACCTGTGATTGCCTGTTTTCAAAGCACTCTTATTGGTAGGACCTATAAGATCTAGCAGACTCTCTCTTGCAGGTAATCTCTGCCAGAAGCGTCAGTGCCAATGAGCGATACAGAGATAACTCTGAAAATTGCTGTATGCATTTTCTAAAGCAAAGCATCTGCTGATATTACTGAGAAAGTGAGAAAATTTGTTGCTACAAGTTTTTTAACAAAGTCTCTTTAGTATTTTTCACAATGAAATTGAAGATATAGTCATTTATAAATATCAAATTCTGGTTTACATCAACCAGGAATTTTTGCATTGACGTAGCAAGAGATATGTATAGCTCAATACTGATGCTCTGAACCAGCATGGCCACACCTGAAAGTTATTAAAATATAGCAGCCACTCTTTAAAAAAAAAAAAAAAAAAAAGGAAGGAAGGAAGGGAAAAAAAAAGCACAAATATATCACAGTTCCCCTGGAACTCCTTAAATTGAGAAATTTTGGTAATTCTATGGGCAGGCAACCTATCCATCAAACCAAAAAAGGGAAAGTTTTTCAAAGCACCCAGAACTACGAGCAATATTTATAAAATTCCGTACAGTCCAGCAATAATCATGAACCCCCAAAAGGGCTCTGTGTACACAGCTCGGTAAAGCACAAGCAACTTGTAGTATGTTCCTACTGGAAGGTTTGGCTAATATCAAGAAGGCAAGTATGATAAAACTTTTTTTTTTTTTTTGTTTTCTGTCTCTTATTCTTTTTCATTAAGACAGTAATGGTTTTTTTTTTTTTTTGTTTTCTGTCTCTTATTCTTTTTCATTAAGACAGTAATGGGTGATTCTTCCCCGAAACCTAGCTGCTATCTGGCCAGCAATCAAATATGAAATAAAAAACCCAGTGTGCCAGATATGCACAGCTGTATTTGTGCTTCTGCAGCTCCCAGAGGAAAGAACACCACATGTCGGTTACTTGACTTAGGGTGGGTTGGTGAGGTGTAAGTTAAAAGGGCAGCTGTACATGCTGGGAAATTTTCCAGATTCATTTTCTACCAATTGCTTTAACAATGCCACAAGCAGCGGTGAAGAGGTAGGGATGCTGGGTAACACAGGTAGAAAATAGGAAAACTTTTCCTAGAGCTTAGCTCTTATTCGGTCCCCAGGCTCTCTTGAAAAATCTGTAGGCACTTTATAGAGGATTTTTTCCCTGCAAGAATAAAGCGGTTGGCTCTGATTGCTGCTATTCTAAGAGGTTAAGGGAAGAAAAGACATTATTATATATCCGCATGGTAATCAACCAAGGTCTCATGTAACTATTGCTGTTGATGTGGTTCTTCTTGGCTCTTCTAGAAAACAGTTTATTGGTGTACCTGGCCTAGAAGTTTGAGAGCCGAAGGAAGAAAATGATAACACGGTTTAACAGACCCTTTGTTTACGTAAACATCTATCCACAATCTGTGTCTGATGGGGTGAACATACGGCTTTAATTTTACCCTTGGCACATGGATCAAACAATGTTGCCAATATCTATTGTTCTCCTCATAACAATATGCCTGGTGGTTTCAACATATCCTCTCCATTAGCTGGCTTCAGATCAAGCATTACTGTGTATGTGCTTGTGTCTTCATAAAACTGGAATATGGATTTTTTTTTTTTTTTTTTTTTTGTACCAAATGTGTAAGAAGGAACACAGTTGAGAATGGTGGTCAACCGTCCCTGTGAGTCATGAGAACAGCTCACTTCGGATCACGTGGCGGAGCCAACACGCGGGTGGGAAGAAGGGGTTGGATTGGATTTGCAAAGCCCCAGCCATATAGCTTAGGTTTTTCAAAAACCAGAGGAAGTGGTGAGTCAGATCCTTATCCCATTTTTTCTGGGCTTTAGCAAACCTTTCTGGATTTGGTCCATCTCTGATCTACACCAGCCCTGCTCTGGAGCATGGACACACTAGGTAGCTGTGAGAAGGGTGGTTTGGGTTGCTTTTTGTTGTTGTGGTTTTTTTTTTTTTTTGTTTTTTTTTTACTCCCCGCATTTTTTCAGTTTCACTTCCTTTCTATTTGCTGCAGAAGACCATGATAATGCCCTTTTTTCTTTTATAAATATATGGCTTCTGTAGAGGCAGCATAACGGAGGAGATTGGGGTCTGGGGAACGGCACGAGGAGAAACCTCAAAAACRGGCTCCCCAAGCCAGAGTAACTTGTCATCTCCATGTTAATCTTCTCAGCTCCTGCCTTGGCCTCTGGATCAGCGGCACTGCTTTCTTACGTTTCCAGCAGCAATCAAACTTGACTTTTCTCCTCTACATTGTACTGCATTTCAGCCTCTACTTCCAAATGTTTGATCCAGAATTCACTTAAGTCAACRGAAGAAATCTCATCGCCTTGAATGTACTTTGGATCTGGCACCTTCTTTCTACCTGCTCACTAATGCCCGATTTATATTTGTTAAATTAGTGAGAAAATACACTGCTGATTTCTCTGGTACCATTTTCACAATAATGGAGAAACTCTCACTGAAAAAAACCCACTAGTAAAGACAACAATTATATTTGGTTCATTCAGGGAGCTTACTCTATGCCTGGAGATTTCTTTTATCCATGATGTTTTGGCTTTTGAAGGCTGAAAGACGATGTTCARGAGGAACTGGCTCGGAAGAGTTGATGATGCCCCAGCCATTTGTCCTGCCCAGAGCAGAAAGCTGCTGCCGTGGGAGGCAGCGGTCCAACACTGTTGGGTGCTCCAGGGCCCTGCGTGTAGCACAAAAGCATGAGTGAAAGCTTGTGGGAGCATGGGGGAAGGAGGCAGCTCTGGGAGATAACACAGCGGTGATTAGCATCACCAAAAATAAGGGATCTGCAGGCTTTTTTTTTCCACGCTCTCATGACACTCCTCCTCACTGGGAGTAGTAATCTTGAAAAGCTTCAGTTTTTATTCAGTTTTTCTGTTTTCTTCCTACTGCACCATTTCTCACTTCTCTCTGTTTCTCTCCAATGTTTTACCTTCTGAATGTGCTGAATCTAAGCCCAGAGCTTTGAATGATTTCACTGACCCTGTAATGCTGCATACCAGCACAGATACGTATCTTTTAGCTTTACTTTCATCTATGCTAATTTTGCTTCCCCCTCACATTCGCAAGTAGGGAGCAACTGCAAGGCTTCCTGTGCATCACAGGCTACAATTTAAGGAGTTTAAGAAGAATTAGTCTAGATGTTGCTTCTGCACTCATATATATACAACACAGCTTTCAGTCTCATTGCTACCCGTGTGCTTCAGCCTGTTCTCGACTGTCAGAGAGCTAACGTTTCTATATAAACTGATTCATTAAAACTACCAGAATGTAATTATCTCTGCTGTACAGAACGAAGGGACACTTTCCCCCAGTAATGGCCTGGCAAGAGAAAAAGAAAAAGGGGTAGAAGGGCCTTTCTTTTATTTTTGGAATTATTATTTTACTTAGAAAGCTATAACAGTTCTAGCATTGCTCTAAACGCACTGGAAAGCCTAACAGTAACAGCCTGAGTGTCTGAACCCTTCTAGAAGCAGAGTCCTTCAGTGAATGAATCAGGTAGTTTCTGTATTTTTCTAAGGTTTTTTAGGTCAAACTAAAGCTAGGGAATTATTGCCCACAAAAACACCTGCAGGAGATGGAGAGACTGGGAGCCAACAGAGAATAGTCATGTATGATTTAAGCCTTATGGGGAAAAAACAATGCATTAACTTTGAAATTGTCTAATACCACAGATATGGATTTATTATAGAATTAATTACCTTACTTGAAGTGGCACTCATTGACACATGATATTTGGTCTAATCCTCTATTGTGTATAAAAATGCAATATACTGTAGTATAAATTGTAGTTGTTATTACTTTAAACAGCAATTTAATCAAAGGGTTTTGGCAAACGTAACTATAGACTGATAACTACTTTTTTGCCAGTATTTTATGTTAGGAGTTTGTCAATTTTACTATCACTTTGGTTTCATACTGAAATAACAAATTATCATCATAAAAATCCTTTTGTCCTGAATCCATGCAGTTAGTTTCAAAAATGCTTAATCCTTCCTGGCCATTGTCACATTAGGCATAGAACATAACTTGAGATTAAATGCAGTGAAAATCAAGAGCACAGCTGTCGCCACAAACACATGGGTCAAGCAGCAGAGTTATTTTCACTTGCCTCTCCTATCTGTGTCCAACTTACCCTCTGCAATTGCCAGAGCTCTGCTTGGGGTGGATTTGAAAGTACCTGTGGAAAGAGGTTTCTAACCAAACATCCCCGGTGAACTCCAAAAAAGACCTGCTAGTGAGGAAAATAAAGCAGTATTAAGCCAAACTGAAGCAAACGCTGGCATGTAATTAACATAGCATTGTCAAAGATATCTCATAGTTTAATTTTAGTGGGGAAAATATGGTATCTCAGATACCACGATATGGGTGTTTGTTCACAGCCACTGTACCTGTCAACCATTATTATATTGATGCTGCCGTGTTCCCTGAGCTGTTTTGATTTCTTAACAAGAAGAGAATTTTCTCTGATGTGCCATCTGTAAGGTACAGTTTACCAAAGGAAAACTTTATCTCAAATTTTTAATAATTTTCTGTCAATTCCAATAAAATCTGATATATTTTTATAATACTTACAAAATAATAGCAAATGTGACTCACCACATGTGCCACTATTTCATTTGATATTCCTCTTCTCCCACTGACTTTTCTTTCCAGCACAAAACGCAATTTAAATGTCAACTTGAACTAAAAAAGTTACATTCCTGTGGAGATTGCTGGTATCTCATACAATCTCAAATAATTCAACTGCTTTCCGCTCCTTTACCTATTTTCTTCTATTTAGTATCTCGTTGTGCAGGTTCTAAAAATAACAAACGGTGGAAGGGACAAAGTAATGCACAGTTTGTTTACATGTAAGTGACAGGACAAAATGTCCTTTCATGCCTAAAAAGGGATGGTCCCAATCCATCACAGGATCCAAAGTTCATTTGTTGAATATACCAGCGCACACTGAAGGATTATGATGTCTTTAGCAAGGCCACTGCTAGCTACATAAAATGAGGAATATAAACCAAGGGAAAAAAATGAGAGGAATAGCAAAAATAGGAAGGAAATTTATCTTATATTTACCATCCACTTGCCAATCAAGTGCATGGGCAGCACAGAGGACGTCCATGGCACAGGAGGTGCAGGTCYGCTTTGTTCTGTCAGGAGACCTTATGCTTGGGAAATTCATTCAAGATCATGAGGATATTTAGAGTCTTACATTTTGGATTGAGGCCTTACTGAGACTTTCATTTCCTCTACGAAAGCTGTCATCTATACGCAGAGATGCTTGCACTCTCCACAAACTTGTTTTTCATTGGGGCAGAACCACCGGTGATGGGCACGGGCCCCACCAGCACCACGGTGCTCAGCTTGGGCTCTCCCTTCTGGGACATGGCACAGGAGACGTTTCCAGCTCAAGCTCACTGTGAGATAGTCAGGAAACAGTGATGGCAACCAACAGCCCTGCCTTAATGCTAGAGTCCAAATCCCTTCTTTCACTCCTAAATTTGTACACGCCTTTTTCACTTCTATAAAAACACCTTAATTCATAAGGCCAGAGAGTTTTCATGATCTTTCTTGCCTAATGACCATTTTTTCTCTTCACTTCGTAGAAACATTGCTGAAAGTCTTTCTCCACTCCCTGCAATATTGCACAACAGGCATGGGAAACCTGGGAAAACAGCTTTGTCTGCTGACATCAGTTAGACGTCAAAAAGTTTAGTATTGGGAAAACTAAGCCCTGAGATTTAACCCTAATCTCAGTGTCTTAGTTCCCTAAGTACGACACTACCAGTTTGTGAGGATATACAATAAAGACCAAGACAACCAGTTCCTCCGTTATTGGTGTCACAGAAATAACTTGGACTGTTCCGCTTAAAGAGAAATAAGGCAAAAAGGACTATGGTATTACAGTACGCTGAGGATTCACTCCTGCGTGACTTAGAAAGTATAGAGTTGCCTTAGACTACATGCAAATTAGAGGTGCAATATTTCAGACACCAAAAGCACCACAAAATGTAGGAAGCCACCTGGGGTTCAAAAAGAACTCAAAACTCACCTGGAATTGCCATGGGAAACAGCTGCTGGAAAAGCTGTCTGGAAAAATGCCTTCAACAGAAGAAGTTTTCAGCCAACCTGCCTGCGCCCTTCGTACCTTCTGAATAGAGAATTTTGTTATAGACACAAAAAATCCAGCTGTGCCACAGCAGATTTCCAGGGTCTTGATGGTATCTGCTGGGTTGGACAAAACCTGCCATCAAGAGATGTGCTACGGGAGATTTTTAGAATTATTTTCTAGGGAAACTATTGAAAATACGGGCTAGAGACAAGTTCTATATACTCACACTGACTTCAGGGGCCATTTGCACAAGTGAAAACTCACTCTTCCTTTCTTTCTGCAGAAATCTCTGCATCATCCACTGTTGTCACGTAACTTCTGCAGCAAACAGGTGAGGACCTTGTTAGCTCCCCAGCTTTGATTCATTCCTGCAGCCAAACGCATCCTTTGCAGTGAATGGGGAATGATTCTGCAGGAAAACAGTTTTTAGGCTAAATATTATTACTCAGTAGCTGACTCTAGATTTGATAAAGATAGATGTATTTAAGGTGTCTTGGTTCTGCTTAGATCAAGAGCCCTAAAACRGGCTTTGTCACTGTGTTAAGACTCTGGATCCTGATCAGAATTGCACAAGCATTTAAGTTAGTGCAGTTTGTTGAAGCTTCAGGAAAGAGTGCTTTCACAAAGTGAGCAACGTGTATGCTGATAAAGTTCATCTTTCCTTTTTCAACACAGCCATGAAGCTGTATGTTCTGCCTTGCAACACTTTTGCCCCAAGTCACTGCTACTAGAACTGATGCAGAGAGACACAGAGTTTCTGCSGTTTTGTTTCAAGGAGTAAAGGTTTAAAATGCAAAAGAATAGATAATTAGTACAATTCTAGCTCCAGTAAGTGGATTTTATTCACCTTTTTTAAAACAAACAAAAAAACAACACAACAGACAGACAAAAACCCACCATCAGCTGCACAGCATGCCCATGGGGTAGAGTTGGTCCAACTCACTAATGCGCTGCTCTCAGGTTAGCATCTCTGCTGCTCTGATGATCATAGAAACAGCAAAATCAGATAACCAGCAATAAATCAAACCCAATATATAACTATTAGGTACAGATCTTAGGTACCATCACAGCCTGTTCAAGACTAACGGTGGAAGAAGGAAGCTGTCCTGCAGCCCCTGTATCTTCCAGGGGTTCATAGGGTTGCTGTGCTCCACGGACGGATGAAGAGCACCTCATACTGYCTGTAGTTACCTCACAGAGGTGTTGGAGACCGTCATTAATTACTGTTTGTAGAACACATTGAGATTGTTAGAGAAAGGCACTACAGAGAGAGTGGTGTTATAAATTATTACACTTGAAAACATTCAAACTCTTCAGCCTTCCACCGCTTACCTTCTCACAAAATTGAAGCATTTCCTTTTCTCCTCCTGAAATAAAATTTGCCCTCTTGACATGCACAAACTATTAGAGAGGCTATATTTACAAGCACCTAACAGTATTTTCTCAAGTTTATTTTGACATTGACTTTTAAACAACACAATGATGATTGAAAAATCTAGTCCAATGTTTCACTAAAAAGGAATATTAAAGGTACATTGATTGTGTCTACAAAGATATGCAATTAAAAAGTATGAGTCAAGTGCTGTTATTTAACACTTGACTTTACTTATTTTGAACTCTCGTGGCCCTGTTGTGTACATGGTTAAATATGCAAGGCTGTGTGTTTCAAGTAAATTGGCTGTAAGCGATTCTATATTTTAGTGAAAATAATTACAGTTTGAGTAATATGAAGTGTATCTGAAGTATAACCCCCGATGCTACTTCCCCAGAATTAGCCATGATATAAATTATCATGATTTATTATGGTTACTCTGTGCTTTATGTGTTTGTAGGGGATCCTGGCTAGCAATGATGATTCTTAACTAACAAAGAATTGCATTTCAAAAGCAATTTTTTCTTGGATCTCATCTGTAATTCTTCCACAAAAGTGATATGATTTGACTATGCTGCAGTATGTGACATTGCAAAGATGGCATTATTGTGCTGTCATTTTGACAGCTTACTTTAATTTACACCATTTAATGGATGAATACTTTTTTCTTAAAATCTGGTGTTATTCTTTCTTAATATACCATATGCCATCGATCCCACRTGCACTTCTTTGCATAAGCACACCAAATTATATAGTGGTATAAAGCAACCTATGTGTCATACACAACCTATCTTTTGAGTGACACATCAGAAGGTGAGGTCCTGTCTGTTCAAGGATACTGTGGATCCTAAGACATTTCTGAGCCCCGAGCTGWAATACGTTACACAATACGTTATGTACCGATTGACATCTGTCCACCTCAGAGATGGGCACTTTTCAGATACACTGTACAAAAATAAATATATGAAAGTCATTTGCCTTGGTAGAAGCTGCACTATAGAAAGTGTAAAGATTATTATAATTACATTACTGCAAAAGCTAATATCTGCAGCAGCTGGTTTCAATTGCAACCACTATTTTAAACTAGTTTGTCAAACAAAATCTCTTTCAGTTCCTAACATGTTTTGCCAGCTAATGGTAAGTAACTACTCATCAATATRTGCAAAGGTTGGACAATCATTCACTTTGTCTTCTTTTGGGCAGGGGGCGGGGTGAGGGGGGAGCAGCCTGATCATTCCTCTGTTGGGGCAGTTATGGGGTCACCTCCAAAGAGAATAGAGAATACACCAGTCTGATCCAGGCCTGTCCCCACCAACTCATCAACCTCTGATCAGCAAACCTCAGGTCTACAGAGCTTCCACATCCTAACTCCTTCATTTAGGCAACCTTCCTAAACGAGACAGATGCTCAGGCTACCCATGTTACAAGCTGCTCAGAAGTTGTGCAGCTACGTAGGATGCCACTAAGATCAAGAGAGCAAGCCCTCCTTCTCAGGAGGATCTTTTAGCCCGGGTTCATGTACCATGTGAAAACATCTACACAGCTTTTGTGTCACACCTGGCTTTTATCTGCCTTGCTCGGGCCTGTCCACAAAAACCTCTGTCAATGTGCTCCGCAGAGCCTGCAATCCTGGCACAGGAATAATCTCTGAAGACTTCAGCAGATCAGCTGTGGGACGTTATCTCAGTAGGGGAAAATTTCATTGTGCCTTTAGGAAGCAGTCCAATTTAAGAAAACAATAATTTCATAACAGGGTGGAAAGCAAGCTGATGATACCCCAAGAACATAGCTTTATTTGGTAGACTTTTGTCCACTTTCCAAGGACACCTAAGAGTTAAATAATTTAAAACTATAACAAAACAAAACAAAAAAAGACAGCCTAGTCGTTCTATTTTCCTGTTACAAATATTATTTTTGGACAGGAATGCTGCAAACAAAAATGTAATAAGAGCTAAAGATTTTAAGCGGGAGGTATCCAAGGTTGAAAAGGATTTTGTTGACATAAACTGAAGAAATACAGCATACCTTTATACTTACTTAGCTCTTTGATGTTATACATGATACCCAGTATGACATTACAACCAACTGTACATGTCATAAAAATACAGAGATTCCATGTGTAGTAAACCTGCAGTGAATTAATACCTCTGTCAAGGTGTATCCTGCGATGTATTAAGCCATCCTTACTTCAAATTCCAGTTCACACATTCTCTACAACTCACATGACCAAGAATGTGCAAACATTCCAGCAAAACCAGAAAGAGTTTATTTTAAATTCCATCACACTGACTACCAATACATTTGGAATAAGAAAACACATGAGATATTTAGAAAATTCTGTGCTTATTCATAAATGTTAATTTTTGTAGAAAAATAAGTAATTCACTTCTTTTTTTTAATGTTAATTTAAGGCAGTAACTAGGATTTAATCTGTGACTCACCTAAAAAACTGTTAGGAGTTTTGTATGACCAGAAATGAGGTATTTGCACATAACCAAGAAACAGATATTGACAACTGACACATACTTCCAGCACCTACTGAAAATTATTAAGAATTTAAATTATCTTCTTATGCCTATTAAGAAAGCTGCAGACCACTGCACAGCAGATCAAAAAACTGACGCAAACGTGATTTTTTTTCTTTTTTTTTTTTTTTTTTTTTTACACACACATTAGTTTGAGTCGTCACTTCAGGTAGAAAAATATCAGCTCTACACAACAGTAAAGAAAAGACAGCAAATGTTTATGTGTTATGAAGGGCTTTTCATTTATAACAGATTTATTTAATTTTTTTTTGCAGAAGACATCTTTGATATAGGCTTCATTGCAGGGGTAGAGAAGTTGCATCTTTTAAAGCTCTGGTAGAAATCTGACAGTGTAAAAGGGGCAATGAACACCAGATCTCTGCCCCTCCGGTGTGAAAGAACAGATGAAAAACTTTGTAAGTTGGACACGCAGTCCTTTGACGCACGCGATACCGGATAACCCTCTGCAGTGTCAAGCAATGGATCTTCTTACCTGCTGCCTGCAAAACGGACCTTCCTTACGTGTGTGGAAAGGGCACTTGCCTATGTCTGAGGCAGACCTCCTCCCATCCTACTTAACCTATTGAAGAAAAACAAAACAAAAAACCAAAACAAACAAAAAAAAACCCCAGAACATAGAGGAAGTTTACAGAAAATTGAAGGCAAAACCCAAAATATTTCCCAAACCAGCCTTGACAAGGTAAATTTCTAGACACTTCCACCCCTCTTTCAGGCTGGGAATGGAGCTCTGGAAAAATACAGCAGGCTTAGAGGTCCTGATGGAAAGGAGAGTGTTTCTGGACACTGAGAAAAGCATTGAAGCAGACTGGTATTGTATCATATTCGTTTCTGATGGATTTAGTTGGTCAGCCCTCTTCCTCCTTCCATAAAATACATGCACACTGATCTATAACACACACATATGGACACCAGCATATAGGCAGCAAATGCCAGATCAGATATAGTAAGAGTAAATTTAAGAGGTCATAAATGTTTTTTCATAATAGTATATATTCAATATTGTCACTAACGTAAGAGTCCGCAGACATAATTTGAAAGCTTTTCTCCTCGCTTATGCGATCATAAAATAATGAAGGAAAATCATTTCCATTCAACTTAGCTGCATTGTCATTAGAAGGTGATTAAAAAGACAAAACGACTTTCATTTTGAATCTCTAAGGAGAACCACTGCCATAGTGAAAATTAGTCAAAAAGGTTCATCCCCTGCCATTAGGTCATAAAAAGGTAAAACTTTTTCAGTGGGAAGGAGGACCTGGGCRGGGGGACCAGGAGGACCGTGGTGATGTTGGTACAACACATACTGCCTTGTCACATCGAGGGGGAGACTGAGGTCTTGTGAAGTCGGTACTGTATCACCTTCGCAGCTGTGTCCAGCCCCCTCTTCATGGTTTTAAGCACAAGTCTAGCAWTATATACTTGCAAGGAGCCCGCCACAGAAGCATTTTGTTCAAAGAGATGACGAGATTTGCTTTATCAGATAACGCTACAGTCCTGTCTAATGTGGCACATGAGGAAAGAGATACTTCCTTAAAAACACTCAAAATTTCTCTTTCTACCACCCACGTATGCAGTCATTACTTAACCATCCTGAAAGACAAAACTGTGTGCTGCTTTCATGTACTGCAGAACATCACTACCCCTCGCACTGCTGGTGGAAGTCCGCGGAGGAATAACACCGTCAGCCGGTTGTTCATCAGCCGCGGCGAGGCTGCCAAGGGCACAGAGCCGGATTTCCCCGAGGCCTCCGTTCCCTTTTCGGCGCAGAGCTCAGTGCACTGAGTGCGTTTTGGGTGTTCAGCTCAGTAAAAAACCTGGCCACAAGATTTAGAATCAAAGGCACCGAGTTTCAAACCCTGCTGAAAATCTGGTTCTTGCTGAGATGTCAGAGTACTTATGGTCAAAATATGGCCATAATCACTAAAATATACAATTGCCGTTAGTAATCAGCAGTACTTGCTCACACAAATAGTTTCATTGACTTCAGTCACAGGAAATACTAATTTTGTCTGACACTGGAAAGGACTTCTAAGACCTAGAAGACAACAATAGCATAAATATTATTAAGACAGAGCTATCTTTGTCCAGCATTAAGACCGTATCACTACAGCTTCAGTGGATACAAACCAGAATCAGTGTTAATTCTATAAATATTTCTGCATCATCTGACCAGTGTGTGGGAGCAAGAGGTGGGCTTCTTCTGTTCCTTGGAAAATATAAAGAAGTAAAAAGATGGTAGAGGGAAAGATGGAGATCTCAGTCACAGTACAGTAACATATTTGCAAAGCACAAAACAGTGACACGGTGCCTGAGAAAGGATAAACAAATTATTGCTTTATGAGTTTTGGTTTTGTTCAATCTCAGAAAACAGTCCCACAGTTGAGATGCTCAACATTTGAGTTTTCAAATGACTGCTCTGGGATGGTCCCTCATTAAGGGATCAGCTTTATAATGCATCAGCTAATGGACCAGTGTGCATCATCAGCTGGATGATAGATATACTTCAAGTCAAGCATATGCTCCAGCATTTGCTTACAAAGCTCTTTTGAACATAGGCTCAGGGTCCTGGGTTAGACCAGACATAGCAGTCTTATAGTATTTTCTTAAAGTATTGCCCAGCCTTGGAAATACAGCTTCGCGTCTTGGATTCTTCTCATAAAGTGAAAAGGGCCATGTGTCTTGTAAAGACTAGCCCCAAGGGAACTGAGGTAAAGTATTTTTGTAGCCTTAACACAAATTTTCCTTGTGTTTATGGCTTCATTATTTTAGTGGGTGTGTTATTTCAGTGTGTTTTTCTGCTACTTATTTTCTATCTTTTTTACTGCTCTTTTTTTTCTGTCTTTTTTAAATAAGGAAAATGGACTCAACAGATGATGCAGAAGTCTTTATAGCAGAACTACTGGTTTTCATTTCTGTTTCCTGAACCTTGAACAGTCATGCGCTTAATATGCTCAAAGAGTATTTCTGTAACATTATAATATTAAAGTTAATGTTAATGTCTGGTCAGTGGAAAAGCTCCCCATATGAACAGAGGTGAAAATTTCTAGGCATCTATCTTCTGTTAAATGTAGTTAAAGAGTTAAGACAAAATAAATTAAAGTAATACAACCGACAACAGAAAAATTGTTTCTGATTAGCAGGAAAACCCAGGATTAGGATGCGGTTACTCTGTAATTGCAAAATCTAAACTTCAGTAATATCTGGCAGGGTAGACRGGAAAAAAAAAGCCTTGAAAGCACTGAAAACTAACACTTAGCTCTTTTAAGGTAAATTCATCTAAAGTACTGGTCTCCGCACCTATGGAGTTGGTCCCTGCACTGGTAGACACCTACCTCTGCAGCAACTTGTTGAAATTGGTAGGACAGATATTGTCTAGCACGTCTGTCTAGCCTGGACAGTGTGTTTTTCACATAAGTGCCATTTTTACTTGGTGCCAAAGGCTGGTGAATTAGTACAGCTTCAACCAAAATGCACAAAGACAGCAGCTAGTGATCAAGCATAGCTAAACCRATGAATTTTCTATTCTGATGACCCATCCAAATTTCCAGTTTATTAATTATCACATTTACTTTACCTAATGTCAAGTTGCTTGCCAGATCTGCTTTGCTGGTTGCTTGTTTGCCTAATTAGCAGTAATTTGCCTATTAACTGAGCCTGCAAGTTCCGCGTACAGTCTGTGCTTAGGGACTCCAGCGATCAACCAAGTTGTTGGTCAAAGTTTTGATAAGAAGTAATGCTTAAGTAAATTCTACAAGCCATCACCCTAAGGCAAAATAAGTTCATGGTAGGAATGACTGGGTAAAACAACAAGAAGCCTGAAGCTTTCCTCAAACCTCAACCAAAACCTCCAGCCGAATCTTTTACAAGACATAAAGTGAAGTTCTCCTTTTTTTTTTTTATTTTAATTTGTCATA
>JAYKAV010003177.1:2036299-2089189 GCA_035582835.1 Phoebastria nigripes
ATCAAGACAAAAGGCTATTCTTGGATTTATGACATGAGAAAATCCAAGAAGGAAAGAAGACCTCATGAGAAAGCCTCTTTTCACAACATTTTTACATAGCTTTCAAAGTGTGTGTACACAGGGGCAGAAAATGGTACGTTGAGCTAACAAAACAAAATGTACCATAACATGATGAGTTACTTTGCTTACCAAGTCAAAATAGCCGGTACGATGCATTAAAACCTGGCAGAGTCCTTACGTTCCTGTCCCATGATGTGCACGCTACATCTTCAGCGAGAGCCTGTTAACATCGAGTTATCCAGTGCTCAGCAGGAGCTCGGCAGAGCCACGGCTTCACGCAGAGCAAAGCACCACAGAGCTCTCCTCTTTCAGCTGGATGTATCTCAAACGCTCTCTTGATTTCATTCAAATATTTTAAAAGTACAATGGAGAGGTATACGTACATGGTATAGGCATAGGACAAATTCAAGGCAACAGGCAGAAGTATGCTCAAGGGAGAGCAGATTAGCAAGTTTCAGTAGCTAACATTTTACTGTTTCAAACAAAGCAAGAAGTGTAACAAAAAAATAAATGCAATAGATTTAACACAGAGAACAGTTTGGTAAGAAACACAACACGATTGACTCAACTGAAAGCAGACTATCATCAAGGAATACTGCTTTACTGGATTATTTTAAGAGGCAAGTGATGCCCCTTCTTCCCCCGCTCACAACTAGTGCAACGTGATTGAATTTGCCGTTGACATGATTGGACTCAGCATAGACCAAAAAAGGTGCCCAAAGAACATCATAGAAATTAATTAAGAACGTAAAGTCTATCACTCATCATTCCTCTGTAGTTTAATTTCTCCTTTTGTTTCCTTCTGGTTTTGGAGTTTCAGAGAACGCTTGAGTTTAAAATTCTCCTCTTACACACAAGGCTATACATTGCACTTGACCTGTGTCACATTATTTCTGCTGAAATACTTCAGCCTTCATGAAACAACCTCATTCAGCTTGCAGGCCCTTTTGATTAGACAGTCCTTGTTGAGTGAGATCCAATTAGTGGAAGATTAGGGAGGATATATAAAAAGACATTGGTCATTGACAAAATTGAAATGGTAACCCAAGGTACCTCCCTGCAAATGCTTTGTACTACGGTTATAAACCTTTCATCCTACGGAGACCAGCCCTGCGAGCCAGCTCAAAGTTTGAGCAGGAGAGCCCAGCACTGGCTATAAATGGGTCTGTACTGGTGGTCAGGATTTGGCCATTGAGCTGGACAGACTTTATCATCCCTTCCCTTATCGAGAGATCTTCTGAGCCTGTTTTTCACACCTGGTGTAGGGCTCAGGCAGCTGTTGCAATCCAGCCATGTGGGACAGCAGCCCCAAAAAGGCAGATATTGGTGACCTTTTCACACACTCATCCAATAACTTTCCTAGAAAAGCACCCATGTGGGAAGCTGCCCCTCACTGTGGTCTAACAATCTAACCAAGGGTTAAAATATTGATCTTTACCTAGGATATAACATAGCTTGACATGTTTYATCAAGCATGTAGTTCTCACTTCAGTTCCAAATCACTTCTCTGAAAAGTAAAATCAGAACAAAAAACAGAACAAAAAAACCTAAGATCGCTGCTAACATGTAAACTATATTTAAGTAAAGCAAAATAGCAGAGAAAAGAATGTTTTTTATTGTTAGCACAATAGAAAATTAAACACCAAACTTTAAACAAATTGTGCCATTTGCTTTTGCAGCAGCACAAGAGCTTATTATTTCACTATTTCATCTCACCTTGTATCATTAAAATATAGGACACAAGTAGTAAAACACAAAGTAAATATGCACRTATCTTTACACCATGTAGTGTAGCTATAAATCTTACTCTTTGATAACAGCTGTACTACAGCAATCATTTGAGTACTGCAGCTGCCACAACAATATCAAATTTTATAGTTAAAAAGCAGTCAAAACTTTAATGGTACAGTGGAGGTAGATATATATTGTGCTATAAATAAACATTATCTAATGAAGAAATGAAACGTTTATTTTTCCTTGACATATCGTTCAATATCATATATCTTTGCTCCTGCAAGCTGCTATAATAGCAGCCATTATACGTCAGCATGTATAACAACAAAGTCTGTAGTTGTACTAATTATGTTGGATTTAAATGAGGGATGGGAGAACTTCAGACAATGTGGCCTTGCAAGCAAGGCTTTCATTCCATTAAAGCAGTATCTTAAAATGTTATCGGAGTTAACATGTGCTGGCAGAGGTTCTGAAGTGGTTGGGAATGCAGTGAGAAACGAGTGGGTTTTCCCCTTAGACGATGACTTCTGCTGTGTTTGTCTGACACAGTGTAATCGATCTGGTGAGCAGGAGACCATGAGAACTGATCTACTGGTTCAGAYGAGTAGTTGCTGCCACATTATTCAAAGCCATGAAAAACCTCTGAAAGGATGCAAGAATGCACAGGYCTAGCGGAGGCAGGCTCATGTCCCTCCCAAGGCAATACTTGCCTCAAACGCAGTCTCTGTGAATTGACTCTGGTTTCTGGGATTACTGGTGTGCTCACATTGAGCCTAGCGACACAGTGACAGAGCATCGGTCACACTTCTGGAGATGTTCACCTGCCTACTGCATAAAGAGTGAATGAGAGCATGGAAGCTTAGAAGCGATCTTCAGTAAACATGCCAGAAACATTGATTTTGAAGAGTCCACAGAACATGACTCATCACGCTACATAAGGAAGGGCCACAAAACATTGTCTAACGTTCAGGTGTGTTTTTCTGCGAGCATTTTCACTTGAGTCCAAAGTGAACTTCTGAAAGATACCTCCCAGTCGCTTCTACCCACCACATCAGGAGCCACTGCAAGGAGCTATCTGGAAACCACACACTGGGTGCCCTTGGAATGGCACTAAAGCGCAAGTGCACGCTAAGGGCAGACTCATTGCAGTCCCATCACGAACAGGGGGTCAGTCCATAGGACCACACTAGTCTCAGTCCGAGGCTAACCTTAACCCATAAACATGGTAGATTTGAGGTCCTCAGTACCAGCTACTCTCCTCTTCAGATCCATCCCTACAGCTCCACTGCTTACTAACACAGMCAGCCTCAGACCACTAAATAAAAGACCAAAACCCACAACTACAGTATGTCACAAGATGAGAAAGAGAGGTGGGAGAGAGGGAACAAAGATCCTGGGTTCCTGCAACACTAGGGAATTTGGCAAGTAAAATTCATGAACTCCATTCTCTTAAAAATCCTCCTTGGGAAGCTGTGCTTCCCCTCTTCACATCAGAAAAACGATGCTAGAAGCATCCTTGCCAGAAGGGAGATTACGATCTTGCCTGGAGTTTGCCTCCTGTTCAAGTGTGGGTTTCTCTGAAGGTGACACACGGACACCCTGATGGGAACCACAGCGACCCAGGGGAGCTGATCCACTGGAGATCAAATCCCCAACAAACAGCTTACCGCAGTTAAACTTTGTGCGTGCCCACCATCACAGATCCTCAGGGTGCTTTCGCTTGCCATCAACAGCGCATTTATCTGAAAAACCCCATGAGATGCTATAAAATAAACCCAACAGCTGTTAACAGAAGATGACAAATCCTAGATACCTTTTTGTCACATTGCAACCTATACAATTTACTCCATGTTTACAAACAAATTGCTACAGAAAAATATTAAGTCCTGGCATTTAGAGAAGCTCTAGAAATTACTCACTCCCTTGGAATTCTGCATGACAAATTAAGACTATGCTTCGACTCCTAATAAATGTAGCTAGGGCAGAGTTTCATAAACATTCTTGAGATTTCTTCTGTAACAGCTTTATTTTGGCTCCCCACTTTTCCTGCTTAAACAAATGGAAAGGTTGGCTGATATTGTCAAAATACAGCACTTCTCATGAACCAGGAGTCATTTATTAATGTAATTTATTGAGCCTGCATTGTAAAACATAAAATCATATTTCTACAGGGGAAGAAAAAAAAAAAAAAACAACACAAAAAAACCCAACAAAAAACTCATTACCCTAAGCTAAGATTATTTTCTTTTAAAAGACAAATTATTGCAATTGTGGATTCTGTAAGTAAGATTATGTGCTTCCAGAACCGTCCTTTCAGAGGCCAACAGGGTAAGTTTTAATGAACCGTGCAATGTTGGGTAAGAACAGAACAGATGTTTGCACAACCATCAGGTAGACCTTTGTTTATATAAATACACCGCAGTAGATAATATCTAATACCTTTCTTATGGCTTAAAATAACCTTCCCACTAAAAATACAAACAGGCTTTTTCCCAGTTGTGAACATGCTTAAAATCTAATTAATACACAGCCGATTGTAAACCCACCAAACTGCTCACGCAGGGACAGACCTGTCATCCAGCATCACCTCTTTCATGACACAGTCTTAATCTCCTCCTTTGTCATTATATTGCAGTTTTTGCTCTAAAGGTTTCTGCACTAAAAAAAGTGGGAAGGTGAAGCCATAGTTCAATTCAATTTATTTTTATATTGCCTCTCATACAAAGTCTTTCGAAACGCTTTATAGTGAGAGATAAAATAATCATATAACACTTGCCAGAATTCAGCACGGTGACTTTCATACGCTCAGGATAAAGCTACGTACCAGGGAAGTAAAATTTAGAAAATTTAGAAACAGAGAGAGTATTAATAAACATGCATTGGTTCCACACTGTATAGTAATGAGAAGAGCAAAGCAGATCCCTGTTACGGTGAGTTCATAGCCCTTCCTTTAGGCAGGAGGGTCCCTCCCAGCTCTGCAGATGCGCACAGAGGCACGTGCATGGAGGAGGGCGAGCACGGCAAGGGCAGCGGGGCTGCTGGAGAGGGTGAGGAAGGCATCACCCAAAGGAGCCCTCTGCAGCTGCAGTGGGCACAGAAATGCGAGGTACTTGTTTTCCCCCCATATGTAAAGCACAATTTCCATTCAGAAAATGAGAAGAAAACTTCAGCCTGTCGTGAGAAAGGAATGGAAAAACGCACCGAGTTACTGATGTTCATCGTCTGACAAACACAACGCCGGAATAGCCTCGCAACCAGGGAGGGAAATGTTTCTGCAAAAGAAAAGCCTATAGTGAGCAGCAAAGCAAAAAATGTTTGTGGCAACACCATTAATGTTTTTAACTTAAATAATTTATAAGCACTCAGTGTCCAAAATATCACCCTATATTAACTAATGCAATTATTTATAAGGATAAATCTGGAACCAGGTGCGCGCCGCGCATTGGCTGTACAGTGCAAGGAGCAGCCTGTGCACAAGGACAGACACAGGAGTCAGCAGGTGGGCTTCATTTACTCTGCTAAACCTGTTCTCATCGAGCCTAGAAAACAAGCACAGAAAAACTGCCTCTCAGGCTCCTAAACCTAACTCTACCCCTATCCAAACAAAACCTGAATGTCAGAACGCTCACCCAGTTTATTCCAGTATGACCTCAAGCAGCACAGGAGAAAGATGCTCCCCAAAACACCCCGATCATTAAACAAAGGGTCTCATAAATCCTGTGATATAGTCTTAAATTGTCATTCTAAAAGTTTACTACATCTCTGGGGCCCATCATTTCAGAAGCCCACACATAAAGAAGCCTGGTAAAAGAGCATTTAAGAAAATATTTGGGCAACAGCTAATATTTCTTCCTACCTATCTTCATGCCCATGCCGCTCAAGCCAAGTCACATCTTTATAATGCACAGTAAGAAAACACAATATATAGTAACTCATTTTCTGACCTTTTAATATTTCTGTCATTGATTGTCAGAAGTGAGGACTGCTCTCTATCCTAAGGTGATGGATTATTTAATTAACTATTGACCTTTTCAGTATCAGATGTTGACAATGAATGCGCTCCTATGTAAGCTGCCTCCTCTGGATGCTGTTCAGCTCTCCATCGCACGTTGATTTGTCTCGCATTTTGGTTTTAGGCCTGACGTTTCTATTATGTTCATTTAAAAACAAGTCAAAGTCTTGTATTTAGTGAGGAATACTTTCATGATCTCCTGTTTTGAGTTTTCTTTTGAACGTCAGCTGTGTTTATCGTAGAATTTGTATGAATATTAACAGAATTAAGTCTTTCATAGATAAAATCATTTCTACTGCTTATCTATTACTTACACTTCTGGCATGCTTTCAGGACAACTTCTTCTGCACAAGGAGGCAAAGCAGCCAACACAGAAAGGAAAATTGCTCATCATCTGTGCACACAGCTCAAGAGATGTCCCAGGCTAAAAACTGTAAGAATCATTTGATGTTACACTTTGCCTTTGGGGCCAGAAAAGGCTCCAGCCAGGAACATGACATTTATATCGAGCACCTTTAAAAAGCAAACATTTCACTACTTTCCCACGTGATAGGCAATGAGAAGCCTTGTTTACAAACAAGCAASCTGAGACTTAAGACTTTTTCTCCCCAAAAATAAAGAGAAAGCATCCAGATCTTCATCCTGAAGACCCGGGATCCCAGTGCTCCGGTCTCAGCAATTACATATTCAGCTACAATCTTTTTATAAGCAAACAAGGTATTTTCCTCCACGAGCACGTTGTTGGAACCGAACGCTGAACAAATGATCCGTGCCTCCAGGTTGTCAGAGAGATTTACATGTGACTACACAGCAATTTGGGTATTCCACTGTGATTTCTCGCCAGGGCTGAGCRAGCTGATTAATCTAACATATTCTCGGTAGAAACTGTCCAGCATTTCTCCAGGAAAAAAAAAGTTTGTAGCCTGGCACACCTTCACAATGAATATCATCTGCTAATTTCATCTGTTCACTTAGAAAACACTTTTTTGCCAAACACAGTACCAGATAGAAGTTTTGGGGGCTTCTTTGTGTGCTAAGTGGTCATTAGTATTTTTTCAAAGCGTTCCATTTCCCTAATTATTTTGGTAACTATTTAACCATACAATCACTTCATAGGAATAAAGTCCATAAAGTATCCCTGCACCAGCAGAGAATAACAATTAACAAATTTCCAGAAGAGCTGTTTACAACAAATCATCAAGTTCCCCTCATTTTTTTTTTTTTTTTTTTTTTTTGTCTGTGAAATTAGCAGCAGCACACACAGCAGTAAATATTCCTACCGCTGATGGATTTGGTAAGTGATTTTAATCAGAAGCTTTCCTTTTGCGTCAACCAGCTTTCCCCGTAACCTAAGAGAGATCCCTACGTATGTCATCGATATACCCAGATAGCGGAGTTATAAGTCTGATTTTTTGGTGATGTTAATGCGATGTTATGATAGATATCTATTAGCAGGGAGAGTGGAGTAGCTGACAGACTCCAGTGCCTTTGACAGCGGCTGCTTTTTCTTTGTCAGTGTCAATCCGCACCKGAATCACGGGGAATGAGTGAACGTGACAGGAGAGGACCGCACCAATTATGGATGAAGGGATACTATCTACTCCCACTGGTTGATGTGATTTATTCAACGGTCCTTCCGCATTTATAGAACAGCAGATTGTAGCTGCTTATGAAGTGACAAATAGTGCTCAATGACATTGACTGACTTGTCTGATCAATTTAGCTTGTCTGAAAAGTAGCCGTGAATTGCTGTCCTTGTTGAATGAGGTATGAACAGTCCTGGTTCAACTTTCCCCGATGTGAAATCTCAAATGCTGTTGGAAAAGTGATAAAGATGACTCCCTTTAAACAAATAACACTACAGTCCCATACAAGGAATGAAAAATAGTACCTTTGCTATAGCTTTGCTTTGAAACGTGTCTCACTTAAAGAATGTTTTGTCTTTGAGGCCATGTCAGTAGAACATTTTTATTCTTCTGTAAGTTCTTGAATATTCGATATATTTTGGTGCAGAAGCAATGTATCTGACAAAGGAAAAACAACTGGAGTTTTCTTGCAGGAACCAACAAAGCAGTTTTTCATGTTTTCTAGTAAAGTTGCCAACTATCCTAATTTTACTGAGCCTCGAGTCATTAGATTCATTTTTAAATTTGGAGCTCCTGGATTCTGGTGATGACGTAATTCAGCTTTCATATGAAAATCAAGAAGAAAGAGAAAAAAAGGAAATTCCTGGCCTTGTAGTCAGGGAGCAACTTGAAAATGTAATTTCAGTGAACCCAGTAGGATCAAAATCCAAAAGAAATTAGAAGCCAACTTACAAATGCTGAGGGGTTTTGGCTTTTTAGGGGTTACGAGAAGTAAACTTAGGACTACAGGAGCCTGACAGAACTTTTTAACACTTGGGGTTGACAGCACAGGAACTTCCTAGAAGTCTGGCTCATTTTGATAGAGCTGCTGTGTTAATAACCTAATATTGAAAACTGTCAAACTTTCAGCGACTGGTAGCCCTTCTGGCAGAAGGGGATGTTAAACGTGAAGAGGTGGCAGAGCCAGGCTATTGGGTGCCATATAATTCTCACTGCTTTTAGTGAGCCTCGGCACAGCCCTTCTAATAATGCTGGAATTACATGATAAGGTGTTACTCGGCATGAGTAAAGACTGCACAATACCGCCTTTAAACAAACATTGAATTAAAAACCATTGAGAAACTGTTAACAAATTGTATTTTATCTAGCATGAGATTAGTATTTTTATAAAGTCATAATGTCATGCCACACCTTATAAATAATACTTATGATATTTCTTATGTGAAGCAGGCACAGGAGTTGCCTGCAAATGGTAATTCTGTGTATAAATATATACAAACTTGTGAGTGGGTCTACACACACATATCAATATATATATGGTCGTACATACATATAAATCAATGTCTGCACGTGGGGGGTGTATGTGCGCCATTCATTATATATTACAATATTAAACTGTTATCCATGCACAAGTATATTTATGTATATATTTCAATTTATTAGAGCTAGGCAGTCCTTTACAGACTTAATAAAGAGCACCAGCATTATAAGCCAAGAACCATTTTTCCCTTTCCCTGTATTATTCAAATTTATTAAACAATATTTCACATTTGTTTGACACAATGTCAAACTCGGGACTCCTAAAGAACTGCTGCAGCTTTGGAACTGTTATGCTTTCTTGGACTTTAATCATTTTTGGCAAGGCTCCATTTCCTGTCAGAAAGTGAAACAGCTTAGGAATGTCATTTTCACGAAAGAAAACAGAGAGAATCCGAGAGGAAGTTCTCCTCCACTCCAGAGCCCCTAAGATACTCAAACACACTCGCAGGAGGGCTGGAATACATCAAACATTAGCAGAGGGAAAAGGACACACTTTTCCCACATTAAAATACATGGATAAAGTTGAACTTTTGCTAAAAATAGTTCCCATGACTAATCCTATTAAGTTTTTAAAAAATTGGGCCGTATCTCCCTTGAAGTCAAATTGTTTTTTAACTGCAGAATGACATTAGAAAAAGACTCTAAAGTGCCTTTGCTTAAGTCAAAGTCCCTGGAAGATTATTTTTTCTTTTTTTTTTTTCTTTTTTTTTTTTTTTTTAAGTGAGATATGAAAAATGAGGACAGGAGCACAGATCACTCTTCTAAAAGGGCAATTTACCTATTGAAGAGGTGGGGAGTATCAGTCTCTCCCAGATCATCGCTTATGATTTACTTTTAAAAAGAGAGGCTCCCTAAGGAGGGAGGAGGTTAAAGGGAGCAGATTAAAACTAACCCTTAGCTCTGCCAGCTCAGTGCCTACAGAAGCTGAGCACAGCCCTGAGGGGAGAGGTGGATAAAGCTCTGCAATGCTTTTGGGCAAGAATTACCTATTTTCTTCATTCAGAGGACTACTTATGTAAAAAYCACCTTGACTACTCGTTGTGATGAGGAAACAAGCAATGGCCAGATGGATTTTGAGAACACAACCCACACCCCAGCAGGAAAAACACTCCACTAGCAAAGTTAGCAGTTCCCACTGCATCTTGGCCACACCGGCAGCAAACAGAACTAAGGACTTCTGACAACCACCGGATCCACGTACAATTTATGAATCGTATTCGAGGCTCATCTGGATGGTTTTCTATCAGACCAAACACCCCGGTTTTATTCTGAGGCTTATGCCATCCTTGTTTGTTTGTGCTAACATACTAGACAGAAATCCCAAGCTATGGTAATACCACAGTTGTTTCAGAGCTGGCTGCAAAGGGGGGCGAGATTCCATTTCTAAAGGAAAAGCCTTTAGGCAGCAGGACACCGAGAGAAAGAGGATGTTTAGATCCTCCAAGGAATTTGACCTAAATCCAAACAACACTCATACACAACCAGGAAAGGCAGGTAGGTTTATCTGTTGCACTTTCCCTAGAATTACATTAAATACCAAGTGATGGGACTTTAGGAGCCTTGCAAATGTCTTAGCCCTGTTTGCTTTGGTTGCAGTGCGTGCTTAAATCTGTGCGTTACAAACCCCAGTGGGGCACACGTTGCTCTGTGGACCGGTGTGCAAGCCAGCGGGTCGGTGAGCCCGAGCTGGGAGGACATCCCAGCACCATGGTCCACTGGACCCAAACACAGGAGCCCCAGAAGAGAGCATTCAGCTGGCAAAAGCTGAGCAGAGAGCGTGACATGTCTTCAAGGAAAAGATGAAATCCTAAAGGGAAAAAACATGACCCATACACGTGCTATGAAAAGCATGCATGCTTCTAGCTCAGGCTCGAGAAAGGTCAGGATTTGGCATTAATGAAACCTTTCTCCAGCTGAAACACTGGAGAAGGAGGTTAGAGAAGGGAAAGTCAAATGAAAATAATTAATGAACTCACTTAGCAATAAATCTGCACTTTCTACAGTTTGCTCGTGGATTTTTCTATGAATAGATGAGCACGGACCACAAGGGGATGAAGAATGGAGGGGTCACAGGAGTTGTCTACTTCCATAAAMCTTCACGGCTCCTGGTTTAAAGGCATCCTCCATCTACCTTCTGCTCGGCACTGAACGGGGAGCGAATGCAAAGAGCATAAACATGCATTCAAGCTTGTACAGGTAGACACACACAGGCGTGCCCTTAGGGAAGGGAAAGAGCAGACCAGGTTACGGTAGGAAAACGAGCCCCCTCACATGTGGTTTTTCTCTCCGTCTCTCGGGCAGCGTGGGTCAGGTACAATCGGGTGGTCCCAGCATGTTACACACACACCAGGGGACTGTAAAAACTCTCAGCGTTGGCCTACATCTGCGTGCATTGAAGTCGTCCCCCCCACCCACACTTCAATGGCAGCGGAGTTAGGTCAACACTGAAACACTTGTGAACACGTCGCTCGCCACATCGCTCCTTCCCACCCCCCCCAAAACCCCTCTGGCGGCATTGTTTTCCTTTCTGCCCCCAGCTGAGCTTTCATGGTGCTCTCTGATGTTCCTGCAAGGAATAACTCATTCCCCCAGCCCAAACCTGTGCAATAGGTACCTTCGGTCTTCCCACCACACTGCTGCCAGTCGTCCCGACAGTATCTTCTGCCTTGGAGCAGCTTTGCTGCTGAATCTCTAATTCAAAACTAGCGCATGGTATTTGTTTGTTGTTAAAAGTATAACTTCGTGTTTGCACTTATAATAACGTCTTGTAGCAAGTTAGTCACCGAGGAACATTTCCAGTCATTTATTTTCCAGCACAGACTACAGGTTTCCATGGCTATATTCCACAGGAAAAAAAAAAAAAAAAAAAAAAAAAAAATTCCAATTTCATGTGTAGATGAAATACTTCAAAGTCTCAAACACTCAAGCCATCACTAACACATGCAATAATATAAACTGGAATGAATTTTCAGGATGTAGTAGGCTAAAACTCAGCTTTCGGAGCGGCGGGGTTGAAGTGCACTTTGACACCAGCCCCCCCCGTCCCCCTCTCCCCACACCCACTAACTCTTCCTTACCTCATCTTCTTCTCGTGCTTGGCCCCGTCCGACAGCAGCTGGCAATCACCGATTGACACCAGAGCCCACGAATTCGTCCAAACTACAGCTCAGTCTGCACTTCCGACCCATGCRCTCCAAGCACCATAGTATCAGTTTATGTTGTAAACCCATGCAGTTAACTCATTAAATGTCCCTCCAAAAATCTCTCCATTCCTCAGCACCCAGTCTTCATTCAAACCCATCTTTGACTTCATGGTGCCGCGTATACTTGTTAAGGCAAATGTTGGCACTCGGTTTCTCTCAGTACCGTCCAAATCCCTCACCTTCAAGAACTACTCTGCAAAGCCGCTGCTCGCACACCATGACAATATACTGAGCATCTGTTTCTTCAACAGAGCCTATGAAATGCTGTTTGATAAATCATTGTTAAAAGTTTTGTTCGTATTATGGAAGKAGTTGTCTTTTGTACTGAGGGGAAGGAATTTAGAGTGAAATGTAAATCTGGAGCTATACTATTTTTCTGCACAGTTAAATACAAGTAAGGAACTTACTGAACATAGTGAGTTTAACAAAAAAAAAAAAAAAAAAAAAAAAAAAAAAAAAAAAAAAAAAAAAAAAAAAAAAAAAAAAAGAAAAAATCCACAACAAACCATACCGTTAATAAGATGTTAAGCGACAATCACCATGACCACTCTTCTTGATATGCTGTGTCACTTAAATCCCAGCCTTTTCGCATTCCCGTTGCTATAGGTGCCTCTGAAACAGCAGTTCACACGTTACCCTTCACCCTCCTCCCTTCTGTCCCAGCCTTGTACCTCCTCGAGGGTGTTGCATGCAGCCATCCATTTATCTTCCCTTTTTATCAGCTCGCTGAACCCCTCAAAGATGGTCGAACTTCTTGCGTCCTCCCCGCTTCCTCTCCCCCCCCAAATTTCCATTTATATCTAGATCTTTGCAAGTCCAACACAATCTAATGGGCAGGAGAAGGCCTGAGCCCAGATTGTTTAACAATGCCTTGAGGGGCTTATTCACCAAAGTTCGATGCTCTGACRAACAGCTTGCTGCAGCTCTAATGATAAGGCATATAAAATGCATCATACATTAAATTTAATGTTGCCTCATTAGTCTTAATTAGATTCCTACATTACACCAGGATTATAGTTTCTTCGTGTTTATGTTTGCTCCTAAAATAAAGTCTACACTAGACAACAGTTCAGTGTACTTTCTAACCTTTGAATAAATATGCCCTGAATTGATACCTACCAATATTCTTAACCTTGAAGAAACAGAAATTAGGTGATACTACATTTGCCTTTCGGACAGAGAGGCTATGTAAAGTCAGTCACAAAGGAATAAATTTAAAGAAAAAAAAAWATAGTACACAAACATTAGAAATTACGCATCTTGTGTTTTAAAGGGGTGAACAGTGAAGGGAAAGGAAAGGACTGACTGTTTCAAAGAATTGGATGGCTTTTCTATTTCTGTGGATGCTTTGATAGCTTGCTCTCATGCTTATTAATATTGTCTTCTGGACTAGGTTTTTCACAGTTTATTTACTTTCAACTGTAAAATCTATTTCAAGATGATGCCACTAATTCAGCTTTGGAGCTTGGCTAGAAGCTGATGTCAGAGTAGAGCATGTCCCATGATTAGACATAATGACCTATGCCAGGACCACAGCATGTCAGAGGCTGGCAGTGACTAGAAAGAAGATGACCCAAATCATGTTCTTCACTATTGACAAAAATACCACTCTGACAGGTCCAGAAATGGAGCTGCTGTAGCAAAAGCGTTTCTTTCATCCAAGGAAAGAAACCACACATCCTGGGATTCCCCCCATCACCCAGATGGTACCTGCTGAGTCTCCTCATGGTGGTGAGCTGTCCCCCGATGCCGGCACTGTCCCCCAACACCTGCTCCAGCTCCCCGCGTTCAGCATCGCCTCTGGTACGGCTCTACCTGCTGCACTGCAAATAACTGGTCTTGTATGACAGTCCCACCTGAAATGGCATTTGTATTTAAAATAAATAGCTATTCATATGTGGGGTCTATTTTATGATAAAACAGCATATCTTAGAATATTAAACCAAATGGATTTTTTTTTTTCCCCCCATAAAACTTTTTTTTTAATAAGAAAAAGACTGGTTACACCAGAATTGTTTGAGGAATCAGATTTCTTTAAGACTTTTGTCTCCAAGCTTGTAATAAATTGTTGGAGTATCCCATATTTCTTCTTGCAGTTAATTTAACAAGCAATTTTAAAATTCCAAAAATGTTAAAAAATTGCAAAATTTTTTTTAATGTCAAGTTGAAGCTTGATTGTTTTAAACACTGAAAGGATGACAGCTGGTTTATAAAATGTTGTAATTCTTAACATTTTGACCCAGATCTTGCCATGAAATAGTTCAGCCTCTTGAAACTATTTCTCACCCAGCAGAGTGCAATTCGTACATGTTTATCTATTTCTTTCCAACTGACTTATCCGAGCGCCCAGAGTAGTATGGGAGCAAAGAGAAGCCAATTAACATTATTACCAGTTAGTGTTCTGCTGATATTCTTAAGATCATTTCCTTTCATGTCCCGTACCATTAATTGATAAAATTTAATAAAATTTCATTTGAATTTGCATGTGGCCAGCCTTACTTGTTAATTAGAGTTTGAGGAATATTATAAAAAAGACAGTGGCACTCTATGCATTTCATTTGCTTAACGGTTTAAAAGAAATTCTTTTGTCCTGTTTGGATTTTCCCTTTTCAGAAATGTCTGCAAAAAACTGAGCGTTTGAGGTATTCTCACATTGAAATGCACATAATTCCAGTGGTCTCACCAGGTACACTAAAATAACATTATTTCCTCTGAGACAAAACAAGCTGACTTAGGCTTTGAAAAATCCTTTTCTTGGCTCAGGAAATGGGGAAATACTTATGAAAATTTCCAAGAACTATCTGGCTTTGTAAGTAGATCAAAGTCTAAATATTTGTATCGCGGACAATACTGAAACAGTCATTTAAATGATTAGGACAGAGATTTGATAACATCCATCCCCGAGCACATTAGAGTGCACGTGTACCGACTTTATACAAACTTGAATTTAAACTTTACATCCATCTATGCTACAGTAGCACGTTTTCCTTAGGACTGACGTCTTGGGAAAGGCCTATGCAACCCAAAAAGGAAAAAGGTTTACATTTTCTAAAATCCCCTAATCCTGCCTTTTTGCAGTCTCTCCATAAATTGCTACATTTTCCTGAAGGGATAAAAAGCTCAGTGGTTTCTTCAGTTCTTTGAGGGCTTTGTCATATTATATTCACCAGTGAGGAAAGAAGAAAAAAAGGACCAGGTGAATCCTGTGGCAAACTGCAGCTATGGAACAGCTTAAGTCCCAAAGATAGATACAAAAACCCCAGAAACGCACAAAAATCCTACCATTCTTCATCATGAATTCAGAGAATAGCAAAATCTTCCAGTAAATATGGATGAGGGACATATCAATGGGCTACTGATGGATTCACAGGAGGAAGGAGGACTGGATTCACCAAGCACGTATCTTTAGCAAATCATATCGTGTATAATTACAGTACAGTGYAGAGCACGTGAAACAAATTTGGGAGAGGAGGGGGGAAAAAAAAGTGATAAATGGATGATGAGCTGGCATTTATGAAAAATAAGATATAGATGTCCAAGAACAAATCCTCACTTTCTATCTTAAAATTATATCGAGTGTTTCAGAGTCAGTAAAACTTAACAGAAATGCTTCTTTTGCCAAAAGGCCCAAGAAAAGTTAACTGTCTCTTGCGTGGATTTGCTGCAAGGCAGAACGCAGCCAGACAGGATGCATCCACCTCCCCTGACTGTGGCTAATGCAACCTCAAGCTAAAAATAATAGACATGGCAGGAAGGCTGGGACTTCTTGTTGTCTTTTTAGTGCCTTGCAGCGAGGACGACCAGCCATGCTGGGCTTCAATGGGAAAGGCTCCCAGCATGGCTGGAGAAGGGGAGCACGTGAACCCCAGGCACCCCGTGCTGCAGACCAGACCTCCAGATGTTGGAAGGAGAGCGGCTCCCGCTCAGCAAGCGAGGGAGGAGGCAACAAGGGTGGTGATCCCGCCATTAGGAACTGCTCTGCGGAGCTGGCAGGAGATGAGAGGTATGCTGTACTCTGCAAAGAGCTGGAGCAACTTCCTCTGGAGCAACAGGGAACTCAGCAAAGAGCGGCTGCATGCTAAATCACAGCTTCAAGGCTTCTGCAGGTGAGGCACAGCTGAGCAGCGCTTTGCACGCCGGGAGAGTGCAAGCGAGAGTCCGGTCTACCCCATCACCATCACTCTGCACCTCTGGTTGGATCACAGCCTTTTCGTTTTACTGGCTGTGGGTGGAGGTGATCTATTGCCTTCCCGTTGGGTTTCTTTTGAGACATAAGGAAAACTCTGGGACATCACCCAGAAGCGGATTAATTAATTTATTCTGCCTTTCCAAAGAAGGTTTGAACGTTTCCGGGATCAGCCATCCTCCTTGCACACACATTAGCTGTTCTGGCAAGAATGCCTCAGCCCAATTTGGTTTGAGTGACAAAAGTTAATTTTATTGATGCGCAGCCTTCTGTGATGCTAGGTAGGAGGTCCGACGATGCAAATCAAATGGCTTCTCCAAAAATATCACAGTGATTGATAATGAGGCAGCGATGCAGATTTTTGACACTTTTGATCCTGCCACAAACGAATGCTAAATTTAGAGATGAGAATTTAAAAAACTAATGCCATGTTGCTTTAAAAGTGATCAGTGAAAGATATACATAGTTTAACGAAGGCTAACGTTATTCAATGAAGATTTTTTTTTTTTTAAACCCAAAACAAAACTATAACAAGCAGCATAAAAAAAAAAAAAGGGGGGAAAAAATGAACTTGAAACAAATCTAGGTATAGAAACATGTCAAATATGCTATTAAGCTTTAATTTCACTTTTAATGGAGAGATTGTACACTGCAATTTGATTTCACTACTGTATATTACTATATACATATGGATACATGTCAACTATTATGTTAGGTGTATAAGGGATGTATCTGGAAGCACTTGAACAAGAAAGATGACTGACACTTACAAGAAAAACCTTTATTACGTGTCTATATTTTGTTTCATTAATCATGTATGTTCATTAACCAATCATGGTAATTTATTATGCACTGTTTCAAGACATCTTCCGTTACAATGGTGTCATTTTCACTTTGATCATCTAAAGATCTCACAAGATGACATTTGCAACCAAAGGACCTGGCTCCCCTGTACGTGCTGCATGAACATGTACTAGAGATTCAGAAGTGTTAAAAAAAAAAACCCTGCAGTGCAACATAGTTTGCAAGATACAAAAATTAATTATGTAGCTCAAAGATAACAACCCACAAATGAGGTAGAAATATTCAGGTGAAGTGATTTGCACATGATCTTAATAGTGGATAAGCACCAAAAGGAGATGCTATTCATTTTGTCATGTAATATTTGATCATTAAGTGTTTTGCTAGGTTGTATCGTACTCGATCTATACAACAGTCTGAAAAACATACTCTTTACAAAACAACCTAAAAATGTTCTCAAAAACCTTGGCTTTCATCACTACCTGCTATTGCATTTATATAGTAAGAAACTAAATATATGTTTATCAAAAGATAGTTAGGGGTACCATTACCGTAATGCAGTACTTCCTTTCCCCTTAGTCTAATGGTCACTGCAAGAAACGTTGAGAACCTAAGTATTAGATAGAGCCTGATTTTATGGAACGAAGGTTTACAACTTCTTCACCATTCATTTCTGCCTTCTATCTCACCTTTCATAAACCTGCTGATTAATATCAAACAGTGAACAACTCTGACAAGCAGGATTACTAATCCAACATAACTGTTTATAGTGTGAATGAAAAAAGTGCTCCATTTCCAGCCACTGCACTTAATAATAAATTCCTGTTGTACTTAAATGTTGAAGAGATTACATAACTGTCAAAGTTCCTTTAAATGTTAAGGGTAGTAATCATATTAAAGACATACTATACAGAAGCAAAAGCAAATGTTAGTTTAGTTATTATTACCATATTTGCACGGAGTTTTAAAATATAAGGCCAGATTCCTAAACACGTCAAATTTGTGCTCGTTGTGGCTGAAGAGAGCAGTGAGGAGTAGGAGCTGCAAACCCCGCCAGTCTCGCTCCAATCCTGTGCCATATAAGGGTCAGAAAAAGGAGCTTCACGTGCTGTAGCATAGCCACAGGGCTGTTCTTGATTACACCAGCTGAAACAGTACCACCAGGACAATTGTGCCAGAAAGACGAAGGGGAATACCAGGCATTCCTCCTCCCTCTCTCCCTCTTCCACTGTGCATACTTCACGCAAGAAAGCTGTTAGATTGGCTCAATACCATCCTAGGACAATTCTGAAACACCCGCTTAAGACATGCTTATGACAACTGCGACCCTCTTAGGTATCCTAAGACAGTGATAGCCAGGAATCTGGTGCAAACAAAATCGAGTATGCAGGTGCTTATACACACAGTCTTTTGATACTTTTCCTCTGACCTATGCTATTGGCTTAAAACACTCCATATTAAACATCCAGGAGTCAATTAGTGCCTTATTAACAAACAACATTATGAATTGTCAAACATTTCCAGAGAAAATTCTAATAAATTAATTAAACTCTTTATTTTAAAAAGAAAAAAAAAAAAAAAAAAAAACAAAAAAAAAACAAAAAAAAAAAAAAAAAAAAAAAGAAAAACCAAAAAACCCCCCCAAAACACAACAAAAAACCCCAAGCAACAAACAAACCCCCCAAAACCAAGGAAGTACTAGATCTCAAATTGCACTCTATATTTACCTCCTTCACTACATTGGAGTCATTTGCAGGATTAAAACCTGAGCCTGGCACCTCCCCACACTACAATTACTGGCAAAGAAACAATTCTTTGACTGTCTTCCAGTACTCTTTTAAAGGACCGGGGTTATTCACGCAGAACCACACCCCGCATCCAGCAAGACAAGAGGAATGCTTCCCCGTGGAAGTTATGCGCACGCAATGAAACTCTTGTTCCCAAGTTAGAAATGGGAYCCCATTATTAGCATTCCTGATATTCATAGCGCTGCTCACGTTCCACAGCACCCAGCAGCCTCAATTAAAAAATGTCTAACCGTGACTTTTATATTATCATTAAGTCGGTTATTTTCAGAATTGCTCACCTGCAGAGCCCTGCTGCAGCACTTGCTTTGGGAGGTAGGGCTCCAGCCATAGTCTCACCCGAAAAACAAACGCCAGCGATGCCAGTGGGTGCTAATGTCCTGCAGGAGCATCAGCTCTACAGCTGCACCCGAGACCCGTTCTTCAGAGCTCACTGAATGGTGTTTCTTGGGAGTCACCCACTTACATACTGCCACAACTGCCAGCTTTTGGCTTATAATAAACAGAATAATGAAAAGGCAGAGAGGAGCAATGTTATTAATTCACTGCACGTTAAGGTCCAGGGATAGTTACAACATATTTGACACCTAAAAATTAAGTATTGTCTGGTAACCTACTTAGTGCTGGGTGGAAAGCAATCTCCCATGGCTCGAGAATCCCTGAGATGTTGAACATTTTCCTCTACAAACTCAAAAATTCAAAACATTTGCCAATAATATACATGTAAGAATAGAGATGTCTCTAGATAGGGTCTGGAGAAGGTCAAATTGCTTTGAAACGTCATCTCTTTTTTTAGGTTAGTTATCACTATGGCAGTGATAAATATTTTGTAAAAAGTATAAATAAAGCAGCCTGGATGTTGCATGCTCAGAATGGGTGTCACTAGAGAACTTTTTTTTTCCCCCCTAAGTGAAATTTCTAGGAAGGATTTTGGCAAAAACATTAGTGTGGAAAGCACCATGGGAAACACATTGGCCCTAATGCATTTGATGACCTATGATGCGTTCCCTGTCACCATGGCTATGATGTCTGGCCCCTCTTCATGTCAAGCTCTTCCTTTATGGGAATTTTGAGGAGGGGGGAAAATTGGTCATGCTCTTATTTCTCAACATTCTCTGACCAACTATCAAAACAAACTGCATTTTTCAAATTAAGTTTTTAGTTAGTGACCCTTTTTTTAATCTCTGGATTGGTGTTTGTCCACAAACAGAGAGAGGAGACCTCGTGGTTCAGCAGATGGTCACCTTAGATGGTTTCCTGAGGGTTGGGAAGGTTCGAAGAAGGAACCCCACACTCCTTCACTGGATCCTGAGGTCTCCCTGGCCCACTGATATCTACCATCTAATGCCTGATGACAGGGCAACGGAGACTGCGTGTTTCAGCTGCATTTCTAACACTATCAAAGCCCCTTTCCCTTGTAACTGAACTGTTCTAATTATGCACATTTCCCTTTGCTGTATTCCTTGAGGTCTTGTCTCACCAAATGATGTAACTCTTGATTACAGCTCTTGTATTCAGCTTGTACGACGAGGCTGAAATACTCCCGAACACCTTGATGACAAGTACATGGATTTGCCTGGCAAAACAATAACCACGCTAAAGCTCTTTTAACATCCCGGTTTCTTTGCTGAAAGCATCTGCCTATACTGTCAATTCATCCTGTGCCTCTTGGGTGTCTGACTTAAGCATAAGTATGCAAGTCCTATAAATGAATACATGCCGCTGGGGGTAGCACTTACAGTAGAAGAGTATCGTCTCATGAGTGATAAGGGTGACAGAAGTGCAAAGCAGAGCTGAGTGGATCTGGCACTCACATTGCGAACAACACAGCATTCATACGGGAAGATTTTCCCACAGAATGACATGCAATAATTTATTCTAAGCCCTTCCAACTTGTGTGTGGTTGTTTTTTTGGTTTGGGTTTTATTTTTTTTCTCCTCTGCAAAGTTGCTATCTTCTGCAGCTTTTCTCTAAATAACTATTTAAGAGAAGATGCCACTGCTAAAATGAATTACCTCATTTGAAGGAAAACTAACCGGTCCAACCAAATAAATAAGTACTAGTCAACACTATTCCCACATGACTGCAGTCCACAAAAGTGTACCACTGAGGAAAAAAGGGTGTGGTTTTTAATACTAAAATACTGATGGTCTAAGGTAAAAGTTTTAAAAAGGCACAGTTTTTAATCACTAGTTATAAGCATACAAGCAAAATAAAAATATGCCTCCCGAAGTTTTAAGCAGGAAATGCTGTTTACTCAATGACAACCCTGCTCTGAGCATTTCAACTTCCTAAAGGTCAGAGCATGAAAGACTTCCAGATCCCCCAATGCTCTGCAGCACAGAGAAGCGTAAAAACTCTTATCCTGAGCCAGACTGGTTCCCCAACACGTCTACTGTCATGTCTCTAACACTAGCCACCACCAGATGTTTCAGCAGATGCAAGAGCGGGTGAAATAAAGGTGGCTGTAGGACGCTCCTTGTCTTCTAAAGGAGATCAAACATTTTCCAACCACATATGACCTAAGACCAGATAGGTATGGGCACTGTCCTGTCACCATTTAGAGCCATAAATTGCAACGGGACATGCTCCTGTACACTGCTGCCCTGCCCGGCATTTCTACTGAAAAGGGCAGAATCCAGCGATCCCGGGGTCTGAAGTCATAGCGGAAAAGTCTGAAACCTCCCTGGTCACCTATAAACATGCCTTTCTCTTCCCCCCACTTTTCCTATCCCCCCCACCCAGGTCCTTTCTCTGTTGCTGCTTAGCTGCATTGTTCAGCTCTTTGGTAAAAATAGCTATAAAGTAAAAAATACATTACTACGCTTCTCCAATACATAAACTCAATAGACTAAAATTCATATATTTTACAAAGATTTGTACTAGCATTTAAAAATGTCCATTCCATGTAATTACAGAAATTCAAGTCAAGGCAACAAAAACCTGTACCTTTCCCCTGGAAACTCAGCTCAGCCTCAAGCCTATGCACACACGTCCACGAGACGTGATCTTCTTGCCTCTCTGCTGCCTGTTCTCCAGCTGTTGGCAGTTAGCGCAAAAGAGACAGGGAGACCGATACTGCTCTTCAAAACATTTCTGCTTCTCTGTCAGTAACTTTCTGTCTTCAGCAACCTGATCAGAGAGCGACTCTTAAGCATGCACCTTTAAAGTAAAATTCCCAACAGCAAAACAAGCATTAAAATGAGGGAAGCATTCAGAATTACAGTCGGTTTAGTTAGTCTTGATTTTCCTAGCCAGCAACCTCAAAGTATAAGCACAGCCTTCAAAATGCAAGCTTATAACGTCAACTAAAGATCACAATTTCATTATTTTTAAACTAGCTGAGAGTCATAAAACGTCCAAATGGAAAAGAAAGAGTAATGATGTTCCAGTTTGAACTATCTAACAAGGCTGAAATATGAAAATCCTTTAGAAGTGGTGATGTAGCGAATGACCAGCTCTCACCTTGCTGTACAGCGTATGGAAATGAGGAGAAAACCTATGTAACTTTTAAAAAAATTACAATGCTATCTACAGCAATYGGTGTGTCTGGATTTGAAAGGYGAGATATCAGAAAGATAAGAGTCCRCCATGGAGATCTGGTGTGAATTTAGCACACAGCTTCTCCAGGTGGTAATCCTCACAATTGCAGTGCCATAAAAATCACATATAAATATATATATACAGGAAACATAGATTGAAAAAAAAATACCAATATTAACAACAAAAATGGTTTGAGAAAGAACCTGTGAGATGCTGAACAGGTCTGTTCCATCAGATATCTAGTATGCTCCCAGGGCACCACTGCAGGAGCACGTGAGTCATTGCTCTAAGCATATGCAGATTTTTGTAAGACTAGTCTTAATAGATTTCTGTAATACATATATGATTTAAAAACACACTTTCATTTAAAAGTTCAGTTTTGTAAGCACATCAAAGCTTTGAAAATGTAGATTTATGTCTTTTAATACTGCATATTAATAATATTGATATAATTATCACTATGCATATTTGAAGACTCCTGAATACAAATTTTTTCAAAGATTACTTGAAATTCAGAATGGGGAGTACAGAGATCCATAATTTAGTGGGTAGAAGCGGGAGTCAAGTTTTCTGGAGCCTAATTTTCCCAGTGTTTAAATATTGCAGAGAATCAATGCAAAGCTCTGAAATGAGCTTTGGAAAAACTGTTTGTTCTCATTACTACACTTATCCGATACATAAACTCAATAGGCTAAAATTCATATACTTTACAAAGATTTGGTGCGGATTAATAGAGCGCTTTGAGATCTCATGATGAAAGAGTGAACACAAGTACAAAGTAATATAGTAAAGATAGCACCATTAATTAGAATTTTTAAAATTCATACACTAAAACCTATAATCTAAGTAGTAGGGACCAAGTTATTCATGGATGTTTAAAATAAGGATGAACATTAAGAATAKTAATTTGGACAATTGAACCCGGCATACCAAAACTGGCCTTTTTGTTTCATTCAGTCTTTGGACAACAACAKATAAGTTCCTGTACGATAAGAACATAAGCTGTTTTGCTTTGCTTTTTAAGATGGTCAGTTAGTACTTAGCAGCAAGTGCTAGGTAAAACAAGCCATTCCTGGAGCAACCAGTGATGCGATAGGGAGAAAGAGATTTTTTTTCATTTAAAAGGTGGAGCCAACAATCCCGCTGTCACAGGATGGTGGGCTGGGGCATTGAGCAAGAAGATGGATGCCACAATCCACGCACATGCCAACCCCTCATGGTTCATTCCTCAGTTTTCAAGCTTTAACCCTTCTTGCTAATGCCTTCAAGAGAAAAAACGCAAGRAGCCTCCACATGCAATTTGTCTAAGCCCTACCTTGGCAGTAGAGATGAACAACTGCCGGGACTGTACCCCTCTTTCTCTCCCAWCCTGTTGTTTCCTTCCAGCCAAATCTCACTCCAGCAGGCACAAAGCAAACATACGTATGCAAAGCTCTGCTTAAAGGCAGCGGGATCATCCAGCAACACAAGTGTCCAAACGAAGCTACAACAATGGCCACATCAGCTATCTTCTGCCAGCCTGGGGACTGTGACTAACTTGCGCATACATTTGCATAAGTTATATAAAAATGAATGTGTAAAGTTATATTTATCTGTACTTGTATCTTCTTTGATATGAGTGGATGTTGCTTGTCCACCCACAGTAAAAACTTACAATATTGTAGGCTTATAAATACAGAAAGGAGGAGAGCAAATTACAACAGATTTCTCCTAGGCTACACTTCAAATATTGTTCGGAGGAATGGAGTTGTGGACAGCAGCTAGGGCTCATAACACATCAACAAGTTGGCCATCAATATGGCACCATTTCCGTTGCTGTTGGGTTCCCATGAATAAGGAAGTTGAGGAAGATGAGGTGTGATAAATAACTTCACTTCTTAACCTTCATTTCCCACTGCATCCAAGGTCCTTGGACCACTCCCATTAGTTACAGTTCTCTGCATGCCCTGCATCTTGCTGTATCCCACCCCAAACTGGGCACAAATGCAAGCAATCAAGGGTCTGAGCCAAGTGGAAGTTGGTGGGAGTTTTCCCGTTGACTTCAAAGAGAGCTGAAGCAGGTCCTCACTGCATAGCAAGGAAGATGTTTGTCGAGATTTATAAACATGATTTTCTGTTCATCTTTCTACTTCCTAACTTCGTAATCTCAGTTTCCTGGACTAATGCCATGGGTTGCTGTTCTGTAGCTGATTTACAATAAACAGAAGAAAAACTCTGTAAACTTGTATTTTACTGCCAGTGACACACACTTCAAATTCCTTCTGTATTCTCAATAAAAAAAAAAGAAAAGTTACTACAAAGATCTGGAGGAAATACAGTATCTGGCTTAATCCCTAATTGAAGAAGAGTAGATTGTTATGGAGACACAAATTATATTGTACATAATGAATTTCATCAGAATACAAATATAACAATATTGCTTTTTGCCTTTCAGCTAGGGAACATCATATTTTAAACTTGGGAATCATTTAGCTTTCAGATTTCTCAAAGTAGTTGCAAGGAGACTTGGAATTTCAAAGTAATTGCAAGGGTATGTGAAGCTCCAATCCAGCTTAATGACAAAGGGGAAGAGAAACTAAGAAATCTCAATTAGCATAACCAGCGATAACTAGATTCCCTTTCTGGGTGAACAGTATCAGATTAGTACAAGGAAACAAAACACTCATTTAGGAAATATCAAGGTTTTGTGGAAAGAAGGAAAAAAATAACCAGGAGATCTCAAGTTCAAGTTGCCATTACCCCTCTGAAATATCACACCTCAAAGAGGGCCAAATTGCCCGAGATAACAAAATGACAACCAGAACTTTCCTCATTAGAGCTAGTTTTATTTATCATTAAACATTTGCATTAAAATTTGCCCAGTGGGTAAAGCTAATATATTTAGCTTATTTAGTTTCAGGAAGAAAAGTAAAAAGAAAAAGTCCTACTGAAAATACAACTCATCCCTACCTATATTGTGTATATATAAAAATATATATATATATACRAACATAATCTAGTAAGTAATCTAGTAGGTAACCGTACCAGCATATAGAGATGTATTTGTAGTTGTTGTTATTCTGTATCCATGCACTGATCTCTCTAAATACAGGATTAACAAGTTTTCTTGAAACTTTTATTGTGTATCCAATTGAACAAGAACATCTTCTTTGGATAACACAATATAAATTACCTAATTAAGACACATGATCTGTGTAATAAACCCACATATATAAAACATGTGCAGCAAACAGTTTTTCAGCCCAAATGTGTCATTGGATTTTTTTTTTTTATTTTCAATTTAGGAAAAAAAAGTATACCACATGTAGACTAATAGTCTCCCAAATTTCCTTTTTCTTTTTTCTTTCAATTACGAGGGCATTGTCATTACACAAGTCTAAAACTGAGTTCCTCATGCTGGGAGATTTGAGATTTATTTTCTGATTTTAACTAAAAAAAAAAAGGATGATATGTTCATCTTTAAAAGTTGATACGTATCTATGATACCATAAACTTATGTATGGCAGCAATATAAATAATTCTATATCACCATTACAATTATTGCTCAAATAAAAAAAAATTAGCATGATACAGAGCAAGCATAGTACATATAATCCCAACAGCATGAAGTCCCAAAGGGTGAATGTGATCCTCAAGTACATAAAAAGGAGGATAACACGTAGCAGCAGAAAGTTGCTGTCTCCTCTGTGTACAGCATTAGGGAAGTCATTACAAAAAAACAACATTCAGTTCTGGCATTCACACAGTGAAAAATATGGCAAAAACCCTGGAGCTGACTTAGGGGAAAAAAAAAAAAAAAAAAAAAAANAAAAAACAAACAAACAAAAAAACCCCCAAACACTAAAATTTTTAAGAACCCACCTTACAGATTTAAACTCCACCTGTTTCATTTGTAAAAGAGAAGGTTTTTGATACGAGATAAGTTTATTCAAGCGTAAAGAAGAAGAATCAAAATCCAAAGGTTAGAAGTTAAGGTTAAAGAAATTTAAATGAGAAATATTTTAAATACTGAAAAAAATTAATATCAGAACAACATATTAAAACTTATTTCTTTCCTGAGGAGGAATATTTCTCAAGCTGAGGCTTTAGGAACTATTGAAGCTGAAGCATAAATTAGAAATATCATGGTGGTATTACTGAACAAAGCCCTGTGGCCTATAGATCAAGAGGTCAGAGTAGTCCCTTCTGACCTCTAAATATAAAAGCAGCATTTTGTTTAAGACTTCTATTATTTGTATTCTGTTAGTCCTGAGAGTTCCCAGTCACAATTAAACTCTGCATCATGGAAGATCCTGAGCAAACAGAGAAATTTCATGGGCTGTCCCCAAGAGTTTACAGTCTTAAAGCTCAATTTTGCAACTTGCAGTGAATGTAGTTTCACATAAGTGGGATCATTTTCCCAAATTCAATGATAATGCAATACTGACATTTATTATAATGGTATTTCTTTCGTTTTGCCATCACAGTATTTGGGAGTTTGACTGCATTCCTTGCTAAGTAGTCTATTCTGTTTTGCTCATACGAGACTCCAAATTGCCATTTAAAATTCCCCGAGTTTATTAACTTTAAACTCCTAGTGCCAGCTATTTTATATAGCAAGCCAGAAGGCAGGAAGAGGCCTGTGACTGACAYGACACGTACGTGTTCCTGGACAATACACTGGAGACTTCTCTCTGTGATCTGAACCTCTCAAATACAGAAAAGCTCATCACGTTGGCTAGACAGACCCTATTTTCACATTTTAAGGCCTTAAAGGTCCCCGAGTTACCCAGGGAAAGATTTATTAATCCTCATTTTGGCATACCCAAGCTAATGGGTTGTCCCAATTCCAAAGTCATCTGTTGAAATAGCCACACTTTCAAGGTCTCTCCTGTTTGTTTGAGGTCTAGCGCTGATGTACGTGCTCCCGGCTACTGGTGCCAAGAAATTACGCGTACTGTGTTTAAGCAGTGCGGTTCATGTCCCCAGAATTGTTGTATTTCTGATCACCACAATAGTTACTAAAAGCTTGTGCTCCAGACTGGTGGGATTCGGTTTCAATTTTTAGCACACTATTTTCACTGCATCCTACACCCAGCCACAGCTTATCTATCATTTGATTCTGACAGATACATATTTTATATTTTGACAAGCAACCCACTTGACTGCTTTCCTGTGACATCATCTTATCTCTGAACGTACCAACCTGTTAATAACTTCATTTTCTGGTTGAATTTTTCCAAATTAAATTAAGCAGGCGAAACATGTTAAGCTCACCAAGTCCTCTTAACACTTCTGCTGAAGGGCATCTTCTGATAGTTTGATTTTGAAAAGGGCAGCATACTACCTGTTCAGAGAGGGAGTTGGTCCAAAATATCAGGTTTCTGGAAGGTGGAAGACTTCTTCCTCAGCTAAGAAACACAAAAAGGACAAAACACAAAACCAAACAACAAATATTAAATATTTATCATCTGTTAACTAATATTCTAAACATTATATCATTATTTAATGGCACTTGAAGGAAACCCTTATGAGATAAAAAGGAGCAATACAATCTAACATAAACTAATTTTCAATTTTTCTTCTGTAGATAGAGAGATGGAAGCTAAATATAGTCTAATGTTAGCATGAAATAATTTTCTCTCTGTCTTGTGACAGTAAAAAGTCAGCAGAAGCTTTTCTTTCATGTTAATTAAAACAATTTTAGGAAAAAAAAAAAATCTTCTTCCTGAATATACTATATAATATTCTTAATCAAATATGGGCACTTTTGTACTTAACTTATTCCATAATTGGCTCTTCTGTGGAAGCAATACTGCACTGGACATGAAATCACAGGACAGTGACAAAATTTAATTGGATAACATGGACACAAAATCAGAAAATCAGGCTCTTTTCCCAGTTGTGTAGCTCAGAACTTTTTTCCCCGTTCTGTGCCTCAGTCTGCTGCCATTTAAATTGAAAATGTTGCACCAAGGAGAAGGAAAATCAATATGAAAAACATAGCGCAACTTATTTTTTCCAGTTGTGTCACAAACCGAAACACAACACTCTCAGTTCCTGGAGGTTTCCCGTGCACTCAGGTTGTTTCAAAAAGAAAGCTGGCACGCACAGAGCCACGAGCATCAACCCTGACCCGCTCAGCTACTGGGGGTCTAGGAGAGGTCCAAAGCAGCAGAGCCACGCTGTGCCCAGAGGTGAATCAGCATCTCTGGCCATCACCCCATCCCAGGGACCTCCCCAGTGATGGACCTCTGTGCTCCAGAAACATCCTGCCTTGGAGAAAACGGTCTTGGCATGTGCCCACCCAAAGCCACCAGGACCGTGAGAAGGGGAAAGCCCAACAGCACTGCTTGGCGCTAGAGAGGAGCCAAAAGGCTCCGACCACTTCGTTTTCGCTTTGCATCTAAGATCTGCTCTGCACTGAGAGGATGGATGAGGAGCCGAGAGAAAGGTTGACATTGTTCCCCCTGGAGTTACACCTTTGAAAGCCTGTTCAGAGGCCTGAACTGCATAAAAAGCCATTGCATAAATTACCACTATGGTGGGACTTCGTTAGCATTTGTAGATTGCATTTCTTGATATATCTGAAAATATCCACTTAGGGCCAAATCCTCATTCCGTTCAATTCAAGGAGAGTATAACTTTCCGCTCTAACAGGGTGTCAGACTCCAACAGGGAGTTTTGAAAACACAGTGTATCTCATTGGGCTTTATACCAGCAATCTTCAAAGATGCCTAGTGCGAGAAATGCCACCCAGCGATGGAGAAAGCTGCGAGAATGCGCTAGAGGCTGCCAGATTTCCCCGTGCTCGTGCCTTTCCCTACCCCACTTCTCTCCATTATGAGCTTCTAAGCCAACCTTGTATTTATTGGAAAACACATTAAGACCAATAACTCAAGAGCCTGAGTTATGATAAATGCTTTCATTTGCCTTACCAATGCTAAAAAAATGTTCTGACAATGCTAACAGTAGCCTGATCCCATCCATCGTGTTCCTGTAACAACTCTATTTCAAAACATTGCAGGTTTTGCCTAGGAAAGAAATCCAGACCTGAGGCAGAAGTAACCAGGGATCAGACASCAGCCACAGAAAAGACTGAGCCTTTTAAACAGAGGTCTGTACTGCTTGGGAGCTACGTACAGCAGCTGAAATGCATGCCATTGTATCAGGGAGTGGAAAAAAAAAACAATCCGTAACTTCAACTTGTTTAAAATAGATTTAATTAGAACTAATACAAATGCATCTTTCCTACATGGCTGATCTAATCAACACTGGCAGTTCTAATTACAAGCCTATTTAAGGTGAACATATTGCATTACTGTGAAAAAGATGCATTATTTTACATTGTAGGTGTACCTCCTACTTCTCTATCTGTCACGCAGGCAGTGTCTTTAACAGCTGTTAAAGTTATGTCTCATTTTCCAAGTTCAATTTTTGAAGTTTCTAAGCACAATCCGATGGAATCCAACCCAAATCTAATAATTGCAATCTATTTTATTTTTTCCTCACTATTTAGTTTTCACCACAAAGAGAATGACAGGTCTAATATGAAGCTCCCGAAATGTAGTTACATCTAAGCTTCAGCGCTCCAGAGCACATAAAATAAATATATGATCAATGAAATGAAACATGACAAAATGTTTCATATTGATGTTATTTTTCTTTTCAAAATGTCTTTTATGGTTAATGCCCTCAGTCACTTTTTCCATACATTTTCTTTTTTGTAATATATAGCTTTCCTAGTTCTGATTTCAAGTTCAGGGTGCCTGGGGAGAATTGGAAGATTTCTTCAAACCAAGACTGTTCCTTCAGCCTTTCACATGAGAAAATTGTTAGGCGCATTAAAGTATTCCTGACTATGTTGCATTCCTTTGTTCAGAGTGAGTTTTGGGAACACATCCTTTTCTCATTATATTTCCATAAAATATATTTGATCTATTCTATTCTTAGAATACCTCTGATGTGGTCTGTGAATGGAGCACAGTATAAAAATATTTCTTTTTTTTTTTTTTTTTTTTTTTATACGAGACAAAATGTTTCCATTTCTTAGACACATAAAAAGTCACTATATAGCACTCCACGAAAGTAAAACTTTACAGAAAGTTTTGGTATAACTCGGCACAGATCACAAAAGGAATCCATCCTCGCAGAGTCCAGTTGTAACTCAGAGCCTCATCAAATGCACACAGATAGCGACAGAAGGAAAAGGAGAAAGAGGAGAGGAGCAGAAAAAAGCAAAGAGAAAGAGAGAAGGAATGAGACCTGGATAATACTAGTGGGAAGCAAGTTTATATTTAGAAGCACAGAAAGATGTTAACCATGTGCCTCCTAGAAAAAAATAAATCTGCCGTAATAGTAGTTGACAATAAAATCACCTTTGGAAAAAGTCTTAATACTTTCAGAGCACAACACAGGATATTTCCAAATGCAGACAGATGTTTGAAATGTTTACACAGACAGCTCGTTGCAGCAATTTAGGCATTTCCCCCCCCCCCCCCCCCTATCTTCTGATTGTTGTCTTCTTTAGGACCTTGAGAAACACCAAGTAGCAGCAGCTCCGAGCAGCTCTTTTCTGCAGCTCAGGCTTGGCTTGGCTGTTTATTGCTACACCCATAAAATTATGGTTTTGATCAATCTCTTCAGAACCCTTTTACTCTGAAGTTTTCCGTTCGCCCAGGGAGCGCTGCTCCAACCTGACATGTTGGAAACACGAGGACCGAGAACGTAAGGTCGTCTCCGGTCCGGATTCACCCCGATGCGACAGGGAGCGAAATGCCCCCGCGCACAGGGCCAGGGCAGAAATTGCCCCTTCCAGCAGCCGAGCGTGCCCCTGATTTTCACTCCAGCAATGTCATCTGATGCGAACCGGGAGCCTGCAGCAGCCCAGCTGCATTGGTTGCTGACCACAAATGACTTAATCCCCAGTATAAACAAGGCCTAACGTTCAAACTCATCTGCCGATTCCCTCGCAGCTTCCTACTCACAGTTCACAGAAGATGACTTCTCCTTGTTCCCACAACTGGAGAGTCGGGATCAAAGGCTTGCAGAGAAAGAATATAAAGCTAAAGGGTTTTTGTTTGTTGGGGTTTTTTTTCTTTTTTTTTTTTTTTTTTTTTTTTTTTAAACTCAGGTTGCAAATGTCTTCTTTTCACTGTGTTGAGGTGTTTTAAAAAAAAAAATTTTAAATCGCCATAGAAAATTTTTAAATCTTTAAACAGTAACTGGCTTGTGTAGGTACCGGCCGCAGCAGCTGCATGGGATGCAGTTTGTGCCTCTCGCTATCCTCATAAATACATATATTTATTGTTGATTGTTTAACAGGCAAACTGGCATTCCCTCCAGATGTTATTTGAACAGCCGTGGGAAGGCTTCAATCGGCTGAGCCAGAAAGCAGGTGAAGTAGGGGAGTTTTGGTATATTGTTTAGTTTTCTTTTAATTCTCATCACAACTGAAAAATACTAGAGAAAAATCACGTAAACAGAAATGTAAAATCTGTGAAGAACAATGCTTTTTTTTAAAAAAAAAAAAAAAACAGTATTTCTCTTTAAAGGAGTGAAATACAGCTTATTTCAGAAAAAACAATCAAAAATCAGTCTCAAAATCAGACCAGTGGTGTCTGTCTGAGAGCCTTCGATGTATCAACAGCACAAAACAACTACCTGATCCTGCACAAACGGCAGAGACTGGAAACGTCGGAATTATTCACATAGGTGTGTTGGCAGGGTTGTGTCATCTACCCCRTAATGCACCTGGTTGCTATCACTTTTACTTTAAAAAGCACTAAAATTCAGCTAATAAAATTTAAAAAGAAAATCATTTAAAGTGACACATAAGCAGGTTTCACGTATCAATAAAAAACTTCGTCATGTTCTTCAAAACACGACATGTACGTTCTCTTTTATCAGGCTTTTCCCGATTACAATAATGAAAAACATGCACTACCTAAAAAAACCAAACCAAACCAAAAAAAAAAAAAACCAAAAAGACCCCAAACAACAAAGAAAAAAAAACACACACACACACAAAAAAAAACCACCACCAAAACAAAACAAAAAAAACCCAAACTCACCCACATTAATAAGTACTGCATGTGTAACAGGATCATTCTGGCAAAGGAAATTTTTTCTCCCCCCTATGAAATTTTCTTGGGTAACATACAACAATGCATTTTCATCACACTGTCCACAGATTTGCACACATAAAGGGACTTATATGAAGGCAAGCTATTTTCCCCTAGGAACTCTCCATTTCCAGCAGTTATTTTAATTGCCATGCGTCACTCCTCTCCCTTCAGTGCCCTTGGCTCTGCTACTGCCACCCCAAGCGTYCTTCAACCCAAAGACCTCAACTCTGCCCATCTCAGGAGGTCCCAGCCATGCAGGCAGATCCACCTCCCAGACAGGTGGTCTGTGTCACCCTTGTAGGGGACACTATATTTCTTGTCATTGTCTTAGGGAGTGGCTCTGTGAGCACTGGAGATGCTGATGGGAGCCAAGACCACCCCAGCACACACCTTCTGGTCGAACCACTCCAGGAAAAGTGATGCAGTGCACCGTGGATCATTTAAATAAATTAATTAAGTTTATCCTAAGTTTGCAGGGCAGATAAAGCCGTTCACATGAACTCCCCTTGCCACTGCGGGGTTGAATTTCAGACACTTTTTCCATTGAAGAGGCTCATGAGCTCCAGCCCTTTCACTACAAGGAGCTGAAGAGCCAGTGTCTGATAGACACCATCTCCTTGCTGTAGCTAGGTTTTGTAGCTGCATCCCCTCTCACCTTTGCTTACCATCAGCCCTCCCCAGTGTTCACGGTTGCCCAGGTGCCCCTGTGCAATGGCTGGCCACACACAAGCAGCCTGGCCGTGCGCATTGAGTACAAGATGGTGCAAAGCCAGCTCCTCACGGACACCACACGGGAGAATGTCCCAATGTGCCCTTGCGGGTGAGGTTTTCTCCACAGAAGAACGCTCAAGCAGTTGTCTAGTATAAAAACCACCAAAGAATCCTATGCTTGGCGTCCCATCTAGTATATGAAATCTGAAATGGCTGGGATCAGGAAAGCTTTACCATCTCAGTTTCCCCCATCACATGCTGTACATCTACTTAAGTGAAAGGTAAAGGCCAGTGACAGAGTGAGCACTTTGTTTATCGACATTTCTTCATATCAGCTCAGTGATCTACAGGATCAATCCCTTAATTTGCAACATCTTTTAAGTATGTCAGAGATCAGAAATGAGCCATATCTTGCTTCTTAATAAGTTTCTATATAAATCACTGCCTTATTAAAAACAAAATGTAGTATCCTCCACTAACGATCAAATTCTACAGTTTAGCAATGTTAATGACCCTTTACTGTGGAACACTGAAATATTTTTATAATAAAGGTTATGACTTGCATTGTATTTATTGTAAGCAGGGGTTTTATATTTTTAAAAAAATCAATATTTTAATATGTAACACCTAAATATATGACCTTCCTATGGCTACATTTCAAAGGCAATGTGTGTGTTCCATTTAACCTTCTTTAAAAAAAAAAAAAAACAACAAAAACAAAAACCAAAAAACAAAACAAAACCACACAACTCTTCAGAAAGTTGTAAATATTCTAGAAAGCTTGTTAATCGTGAAATCTTATAAACTGAAATTTGTTCAGGGCAAGGGGAATCTATACRATTTTCAGCAAACTGCCTTTGTTTCAGATGCACTGGTTCACGTGTCAGCACACCAGCATGTCATGCCTGGTTACATTTGTCTTGTTGTGTTAAAATTATGTTCCTGACATACCCAGGCTCGATGCCCCATCTCCATTATGTGTCAGGCTGCCCATTTTGAGAGCGTTAGCTTTTAATGTCTTTGTATTGCCTTATTTTTTTATGTTGCATGAATTTGCCAACTAGAGAGTAAGACCGATGCCCTCTTCTGTCACTGGTCCCAGTAGAGACCGCCCGGCAAGACTCTTGCACCCACCAGGACTCCAAACACGCTTAAATCATACGTGGCAATTGTCCAAGCACAAAGGAGAGGCTGTACAATAAACAGCTGTGTCAGCTGAACATGACAGTATGGCTCGATTCATATTGCTTTCCCAGAGCCCTCCCCAAAAACCCTGCTCCTCACAGGAGAAATAATGAATGTTTATGTTGGTCACCTGTGCAAAATATGCTTTCATGTTAAATGTTCACAATCAGCTTCCTGACAAAAGGCTACGTGGGTGTAGGAAGGTGGCTGGCTCTCTTTGAGGGGTACCTTCAGGTGGCTCTTCGCGCCATGGATGGTTCAGCTACGGGGTATTGTTTGCAGCGGGCATGGAGGAGGCTGACAGGCAGATGGTGTGAAAAACTTCATTGTTAACAAGAAACCCTAGATAAATTCAGCAAATGTGGGCTTTGATCCCACTGAAAGCGATCTAGGTAGGATTATTGTTCTACAACACAATTCTCATCCAGCTGTTGGAAACTCAGACACGTGCCAGTCTCCAGTATCAACATTTGCTTCTGTTAAATTCAGTTAAATTCATCAAAATATTTTGCCTCTCTCTTCCTCTGAAATACCGCATTATAATCAGCCCAGTACACAGAACTGACTTTGGGATAGCTAGAAACCATCAGTAAACAGAAGTTTCCTTCTTACGTACCAGTGTTGAAACATCAAAACTCTCATCACAGGGCTCAAGACTTAAATGTGTATTTTGGCAAAATGATATTTTTTTCTCTTTATCATGAATGTAAAATAGATCAAAACTGTAGTACTGAATTTTTACAGGGCTACAATGGTGACATGACAGGTGTCAAACTTTTTGTGCATTAGGGTTAGATTTTGTTAATTCCTTTTTAAACCAGGGCACAAGGTAAAAGCCTATGGTGGCAATAGGAGTAGCTCCCATAAACACCCAACCATTACATTATCATACATGTGTCCTCTCCATACACCTGACAGCCGTAAATTGGAAGTCTCCTTGAGTAAGATCGTCTAGAGAGCAGTCACCTGAAAATGTCTACAGCTGTTTTTCTATAATATTCGTTGACATTATYGATCTCTTCAAGTGAAAAGCAAACTTACTATCATTTAATATCACATCATATAAAGCTGCACAGCCATGAGCAGAAGCAGAAATGTATTAAGTGTTTGAATTCCTGTACCAGGACTACCTCTCCTCTGGGAAAGAGACCCTAAACTTCAGAAATTTACATTATAAGTTATTTATACAAGCACAAAGGTAAAGTAAACATGTTCATTAAGTGAAGACTTTTGTACAGCTGACTTTGCAAGTATCTTCCATCTTTGGGTCTTGAGGTAACATACTTCAAAACTGATAGAAACCAATTTTATAAAAGCAAGAAGTAACAAAGCAATGAATAATCCAGCTATCAAGCATAATTATGTCACAAGTCAATGTTTCTCCAACAACAGTAGTTGATGTACACTGTGTTATCTCATACACTCATAAAAAGTAACAGATATTACCTGTTGGTGCAAAATTTTAACAGCAAGTCCTGACTTTGGAAGCTAGCATAAGTACTGACGTGCATATAATAGGTGATCATAAAGGTACTTGAGCTGCTAAGTACGAATAAATCTGAAAATTTCACTCAGTGACAAGAGTCAGACTGGGCTAAAATACACTTAATATTTCATAATTCAAACTATAACTTTTTCTTATTACAAGGCTCCATACGTCTGCAAAGTAGCCCACTATCCCCATTTTCAGCTGTGTTTCAAATAGCTGGGCAGTTTATGACCCAGACATGGTAAGACCCCGAGATAACATGGGGTTCTAGTTTGGGACTTTTTGAACTGCACTAGAAGTTTTCTGAAGAAAATTTGAAAGGCAAATTTGTTAGTCTGAAGCTAAACATGTTTTTTTAATGAAATTGACTGGTTTACATCTTGCAGCATTCCAAAAAATTAAAAATAATAAACATCTCAGACTTGCTGCCTCTTTAGCTGGACAGGTTTCCCACAGCTGAATCCTTTGATGATACTCTTTGGACTTTCTATTTTAAGAAGTCATCCCTTTCTGCTTCTCTCTGGAGGCAAACTCTTTTGCTCTCCTGCCAATCTTCCTCTTGACCTTTCTGTCGTGTGTACTTGGCCCTTCCATCTCTTTTCCAAAGTCCTCTCTCTCTCTCCTTCCACACTGCTAGACCCTCTCCATTTCCAGTGCCAATAATTCCCCCTCAGTTGCCAGAAGACTTCTTCTGCCCCGGTTGCCAAACTATTTAATCTTCCAGCCCTTCTTCTTCACTTTTGCCAGAAGATATTTCTCCAACTTCCAGAGAAAGTGTATTGCCAAGACCACCCCATGTATTTGCACCAGTATAACAGCCAGTATTGATACAACTGGATATATTAACTGCAGAAACCACATGTAGCAGTAAAAACCTATGTTATTATGACATTGAAGTTATATGTAAACATTGACCTTAATTGCACATCAAGAGGAAATTACTTTTCAAATGCTATAGGTAATAATTTTAACTCAATCTCTAATTTCCAAACCAAAATATTATGTTAAAGAACACATAAAGATATACTGGAGACCACCTTTTTTGCGTGGAGAAGAGAGGCCTGCTTAGTAAACACCTCTTTACCATGAACACCATAAAAATAGCAACATGGTTAGGTCAGCTGCTTTGTACGAGTTTCACGTGAACCGAACTATTCAAACAAAACTATTGTTTGTTGCAATAGCTGCAAGACAGCATCCAACAACCTCTTGCACTTCAGCAAATTCATTGACATAGTTCTTAACAAAGACTCTAACTCTCACTAAAGATTATTTATCAGACTCCTCCACGCCACATGTCAAACCAAGAAGAACCGTCCATGTCTAGGAACTAAGGGAGGATGTTCTTTTTGGCCTTGGACAAAGACCTTGTCTATATATGCATATTATTCTCTCCCYGCTACAGCAATATATCTCTTTCCACTCCATCCAGATTAATATTTAAACATGATAACATTGTCATTCAAAAGGTTCAGGCCTGATTACCGTAGTTCTCATAGTCACAGTAGGAAACCACTAACTTTAAAAGAATTACAGATCTTTCGGAATACAGCAAACCAGAAGCAGAGGTGGCCTTCCAAGCCCATCATCATTACATACAGCCCTCCTCCCATTAAATATCAAGCTAGATACTTCATTTCGTTCTGAGTTTTCAAAACCCTCTGAGGGACAGACCAGCTCTGTGGGCTCCATCACCCAGCATGAACACACTCACACTTGAGAATTGCCTTCAAACAGGAACATAACCAAGAATCAAACTCATGGAGACAGATTAAGTGGTTCAGGCAACAAAAAGAGACTCACTCCTAAAAATATAGCAATGATTAGAATACCAGCATTTCTAAAAGCCGCTAATAAATCTTGCTTTATTGACCTACAGCAGCCTCACAAAAATAACACCATAAAATAGACAGCTCCACAAACCCCTCTTCATAGATTGGGGGAAAAAGAACAAATGCCTCCTTTACAAAATTTTGAAACCAAAAAGATGAATGCTGCATAAATACCTATACTCATACGCAAGTAAATCGATAAAAACAATTGTGAAGTTAGCCAAAATGTCTTAAAATACTCTGCTTGCCTCGTGCAAACTGTCCTCAGTATAAGGACATCATTCGCTCAGCTCAGAACATTTCAGCCCACAAGCCGTTCTCAACCTCAGATCTGTAAAGTCTTAAAAGCTTATTATGATTTTGAGGGCCTTCAGGATCTCCCCATGCCAGTTTTTACCTGACRAAGGTACCCATCCTAATCTTCACGTTCACATTTTATGCAGTAAAGTAGAACAGCTTTCAATTTAGGGAATAAAACACCCTCCAGCTGAAGAAAATTCTCACATTACTGTATGTTAAGAAGAATCTACTTCAATTGTGGTCAGTTGTCATGGAGAAAGGAGGAGGGGGGAGAAAAGTATATTCCCATGTGAAAACCTTTCTCTTTTTAAAAAAGAAAAAAAAAAAGAAAAAAAAAAAGAAAAAGAACAAAAAAAACACAAACAAAACCCCAACTCCCCTCCTTCCTGCGCTTGACATTTTATGCAAAGTAGGTGAATCTGGAATGAGAGATCATTTAAAAAATACTCATTATGCTATTTATGTACATAAATGTGGTTGTGTAAAAGTATAACAGGAATGCATTCACAATTGGTTTAAGTAATTTTCTCTTGGCAAACCACCATAAAAAACAGGGGCGTCATGGCGCCACCAGAATCCTAAATTGTGGTGGAGAATCATCAGTACACATGGCATTAATCTCTGTCTCCTTGCAGGAGACACCCTTGCCTGGATTACTGGCCTGTCTCTTAAATCTAAGACGTTGTAACTTGAGTTTAAAATGACACCATAAATAAGACATATTCTCCCCCCGCAACAACAAAAAATTACCCACTTTATTAAAAAGACACATATTTCAGACAGTTTACTCCCGTTAGCGTTCTTCATTGCCAAAACACACCAAAAGCATAATACTAATGGGTTAATAATAGATCATGTAATCTTCAGTATTCATATTGGACGTGATTCAGACTACTGAGAGACTTTTAAAATATATACATATAATTAGTTAACCCATTGGTATTACATTCTTGTTACTTTGGATTGATCACAAGACTGTGGGGATCTCATTATACCATACCAGTTTATTTTCCCTAGCGACTGAGAACGCTTAGCTGTCTTTTAATATCTTACTATTAATCGCTTATAAGTTTTCAAATCTTCTTTTTCCTTCTTCCAAATTTAGGCAGAGTTTTGTTAATAGAGCAATTTAAAATATCACCATTCTCTTTGCAAATTTCTCTGTGACTTGTAAACATTTTTAAAATGTTCTACCAGATGAAATCCATGTCTTTTAAAGGAAACTGTGTCTCTATTTTGGTGGAAAAAAAATAAAAGACTGATAGTTTGGGAACACCCACACAAGATAAAATAAGGATCCTGGAAGATTTCCTGTGGGGGTTAATGGAGGCCAGGCCAATGGTAACTGACCTTGAAGTCCCCAGATGAAGCTTCATGTTTGTCCTCAGATTATTTATGTATTTTTTTAAAGGATTCTTCAGTATGCAAAGCTAAGTTTGTCAACCCCGATATGGTGAGAGTCCAAAAAATGTCACTGATAAGTACCACCTTTATATGCACTTACAAAAAAAAAAAATAGGGAACTCAATATGGAAATATTTTTAGTTGATTTTCTTATATTCTACGTAGTGCGGCATTGCCAAAAACATGCTAACATAATTCAGAGATAGTACAGCAGCATAGCATTAGCATATTAAATAATTAGCAGATATAGGTATTTTAAATGAAACTTACCCACAATGACACATGTTTAATTCAGATTGTGAGCCATGGTGTGCTTTTCCCAACAAGTTATATGACTGTAATACTGTCTTAAAAAGCTATTATTTTAGGTACCTCGGAAAAAGAGGGAAAAAAAAAAAAAAAAAGTGTTAAAGATCCATACACAGGGTTTCTGCAAATGAATATGATGTATTCCAGAAACAACATGCATTCACACAGACACTCAATAAGAAAGGGACTGTTTACTCAGTTTATAGCTTGAAAACCACTGGGGACTGTGTTCCAGTATGGGAAATTTTAGTACAGTGCATTGTTAATACAAAATAAAAAGCAAGCCTGGGAAGTTAGGATTATATTTTTTTGAAAATGCTTGTTTGGACCATTAAAAAAAATATTGCCTTCTAATGTCAAAGTACGAACAAATACTTTTTCAGATGAATAAAATCTGTAATCAGTTAGATAAGAGCAATATGCCTTTTTTTGGCATTTAATCAAACAATGAAATCACATACACATTTCCTGACACAAAAGACAAATGATGTAATAATCTGAAGGAGTTTCTCTATCTCCTTGGAACTTTGCATACTTGACTTGTTTTCCATATTTTGTGACTTTAAATGGTGGGAAAATTATATTAAAATGCTTGTAGCAGTTCCTCTAAACTAGCATCCTTTTTGTTTTATTGTATTTAATATAAAAGCAGCAATTATTTGATTTCAAAGTTATGAAAATATGTACCTTATGAGAAAACAAGCAATTTAAGCTTTAATTGGTGTCATTTTTCACAGAACTGGCAAGATTCTTGCATCCCTGGCATGTTGTTTTCTATAAAAGTGCAGAGCTGCTTTCAATGAATGTTTTACGAATGTATAAGTTGTTACATGAAGGTACGTGAGTGGATGCCTGGAAATATAAGATTTCTGGGGGGATTTATCCACAAAAGATGCATTTCATTTCATAGTGTATATACTGTAATTTTTCCTTAATATTCCTAATGTGCTTTGCTTCCCATTAAACATTTCTTCCATTCTTGTATGGGAAGAAAGGGAAGGTATGCAAGAGGGATATTTTGCACAGGAGGAATAGAAATAAAGATGGGGGAAACAATGGAAAAACCTGCTTTAAAAAAATTATTTTATGTACAATTTTTGTGTAAAATTAGACACCCAAAACAGTTGGTTTTCCTTTTTTATTTTTTTTTCTTCTTCTTAGTGAAAGGTTCAATCCCTGATTTAACTTTCCTCCAGGAAGCATATAATACCCATGCCCTTACTTGCTAGGATCATGATTTTCTATTTTAATTTATTTAAAACGGTACCCACAAGATGTGAACTACAGGCCTCCAACACTAGTTYCTGTAAAGATGTACCACAAGAGATAATCCCAGTTAAAGAGTGTGTGTACAGCTACCCAGCCCCACACCAATCATGGGAAGGGGTGTATGACTGCAAATATCAAGATACCCAAACTGTTGCAATGGCCCAGCCACAAGAAGAAAGCTTGCGTGGTTTGACATATGACCGCAAACCTGAGACGTGGCCGTAACTTTTGTCAGCRTCTGGGCCTTAGGAAGGAGCGGGAGCCTCGTGGATGCTGTGTCCTGCTGTGCCGCTCACCTTCAATGCCCTCTCAGAGGCTTGGAGGATCAAGCTAGGAAAGGGTCTCACTGGTCCACAGGGCRGTAGGCACCTCCGTCAAGAGGTCATTTCACCAGTGGGTTGGTCCAGGACTCGGTGCTGTCCCAGTGTAAGAGAAGGAGGAGCGCTGTGTCAAGAAGGGTGCGGAGAAACGACGTCACTGTGGGTCCACCAGTCCCACAGCAACAGGGAGCAGCCCCACCTCTCTAGGGGACCGTCTGTCCCTCAGCACAGAGACAGCGGCCACCACTCAACGAATACATGCAACRCAAGGACTTTGGTGCTTTGCTTTAGCCAGCAGATACTTAGACATGACATCATCCAAAAGGATTTCAATGAGCAAACATTTCACCCTGCACATGGGCCAAACTGGTGAATTAATTCTTTCATATACCCAGGAAATTATTTCTTCCAGAATACCTACATTCCATTAAAAGCCCACAATTGCCACTGGATTTGGAGTCTGCCCTGTACAATCAGCCACGCGTGAGGTCGTCAGTGCCTCAAAGAGTGAGAGMGCAGGAGACCAGAGCATTTTTTTCCCCTCTTAAAAATCAGGAACACCATGAGCTGAGGTGTCACAAGCTACCACATGGGGAGCACCAGCACGTCTCAGCCTCAACCAGGAGGGCACATTGGTGCTGAGCACTTAATTAAGGGTTCACAGCCATTTAGCCCGTAATTTCTCTGTTCTAGATTTTACAAGGTAGACACCAATGTCTTTAGCTCACAAATGTTTCTACTCAACCACGTGTTTACTGGAACCGGTAGTGGGTACCTGTGAAATACCCAAACACAGTGACAGGCTCTGCAGCCTCTCCTCTCCCCATCTACCTTCTCATACATTCCCCTCTTACATCAAAACACCTACTACCGCGACTTTCTATCTGCCTGTGACCATTCCTTCTTTACACTTCAACATTTTAATTAAAAAGCAATAAAACACTTTAATTTGAGGTTTGTACATAAAAATACAAGTAAAAATGGCATGAACACTGGGCAAATACTATTGAAATCTGAGCTGAAAGGCAGTTAGAGTAACTTTAACCACCTGAGAAATGCAATAATCACCCTGAAATGCACAGCCTGGAGTGTTTTATTGCCATTATAAACTGCAATTTATACATTAAAATAAGGAAAACAGTCAGACCCACCCATTTATGAGCTATAATAAATATGGTTATGACATCACTGACAACCAGTCACAAACTTCCAAACACATCCAGAGCTCTAAAGCAATTTCACGATTACCTTTTAAATCTGTTTTCTATCAGCACATGTGTATTTCTTGGGTGTGCACACAGCCACGGGGCTGACTCAGCAGCGGTGTCTTCATGGGTGCGAAGGTCTCCTGCATTCTGCTAGCTCTTGGCCTTTGTCTTTCATGTCTCTTGCACCCATCCAGCCCCCCGCTACACTTAGCATCCTCTATCTTCCCCATAACACCCACACAAAAAAAAAAATCTAAACAAAAAAATCTGATTGTTAGAGAATCGTTCCTTTTTTTTTTTTTTTTTTTTTTTTTTTTTTTTTTTTTTTTTTTTTTTTTTTTTTTTTTTTTTTTTTTTTTTTTTTTTTTTTTTTTTTTACAACTCTCAAAACATCACCTTAACAGAATTTGGGAGAAATACTGCTTTGGGGAAACCTCTAAAATGACCATCATGGCTCTCATGAAGTCCCTCTGAGAGACAAGCATTCCTTAACGATTTACGCTAAGTGGTTGCACTCCAGAAGAGTTAGCCATTGCATGCAGCCTTGAATACAGCTGCTCAATCACTTYTGCTGGATTTCTCCTTCAAACATGGCCCCAACATTTGTTCTTTCCACTGTTGCAAGTTTCTTGGGGGAGGAGAGTTTCTAAAATGAATAAATCGTACCTCAGGGAACAGCTTTTCTCTAAGAACAAGCTAACAGGATAAGCCTATAATAGAAATATAAATCAACCACAAAACTTTTTTTTTTTTTTTTTTTTTTTGGAGAGCGTTTTTATCTCAGAACCAGCAGTCCAACAGTTTCCTTCTCTACCGCTCAACCCCTTTCCTGATGAAACCTGTCCTGGTCCCTCTGCCTTCCAGCCGCCAATGCATTCGTCACATGCACTGCGGCTTCATCGGGATCAAAGATCTTTGACTTCATCCTCAGACTCCGATAACCTGGAGCTAAGCTGGAGAAGACGAGCTGTGGTAGCAGTTGCGTGGGCCTGATCCAGCAGTGGCTGCCAAACACAAAGGCCCCCTACAAGGAGGACAACAGCTGAAGACGTTCAGATCAGAGGAAACTCGCTGTGCTGAAGCCGAGAGGAGCTGGGAGTCACAGGGCGAGGAGCAGCCATCAATTTGGTGTCATGCTGTGTGCAAGACAGGCTGGAGCAAAGCACCGGGGTGACCTGTCTGATTCACCATCACAAGCAAAGGCTAAATACCAAGTGAGGGAAGGAAGGAGCACACGTCGCACTGGAGAAGACACAGCCTTTGATATGCTTAGTTAAACACAAGGTCTTGTGAGATTTAACGGTACTGAGCCTGTTATTTTACATTTTATTCCTCCCATTCAGTGCATCTTATTCCCCCTCTGTTCCTATCTTCATAGCCCAGTGGTGATTGCTTTTTGTCTCCCCGCATTTTCCCTTAAATCAGCCCAACTTTCCTGCAGAAGGTATTCCTGATTTTCACTCTGCTCGGAAGGATGCCGTCTCACCAGGGACTGCTCTTCAAATCCTCCACCTTCCCTTGCCAGGCATCAATCTCAGACCTTGGTGGAAATTTCTGGCACAAAAGTACCAGCAAATGGACACTGGTCAAGCAGACAGACTTAATAAAACACTGCAAATACCTTGTGGCCAGCAAAGGTAGGATAGCGTGGGTAGCGTGATAGGAGAACAGCAGCCAGATAAGATAAAGCCCTTTCACAGGCCTTCACAGAAATTTCCTCTGAAGACACACTATGGTTATTTGCACACAGAAGGATCTTAGCAATTGCCAAGACTCAAGATATATTTGTCTTTACAACGCCCCTCTGAAGTAGATGAAGAGAGTACTATTTTTACCACTCCGAGGAAGTAAAAACTGAAAAAGAAGTATATTGTGTGATTTTTCCATGGTTGTAGAAACCATGGAAAACAATGGCAACTATGGCAAACAATTTTCACGTGGCTTATTCTATTGTATACTCCCTACGTTTATACTTCAGAGTAGTCCATTAACAGCAAGACGTACTTCTAGTCTTCTTTCTCTCTTCTGTCTTCCTCTTTCAAAGCAATATGGATGCTTTGTTCTTGAGCACAGAATGCTTGTTAATACCTGAAATGCGAGAACTAAGACTTTCACCTTGAATTGGAGGCTTAAAAGAAAAAAGCACAGAGCTCTTAAACTTGACTCAGTATTTTAAAGTAAGCCAGTAGAGAGAGTGAAGTCCAGATCTAACATGCTTCTAGCTGTCAATATATCACATTATTCTCATTGTAACAACTAAAAAGGAAATAAAAGCAAGCATAACAGATGAAGTTACACTTCAGGTGAAGATGAAATCAGCTGCCTACATAAGAAGAAATCTCCTGGATCAACCACAAATGGTAGGAAAGGTTATTTGTCTTCACCACTGCAGTATCACCTCTTCCATTCAACCAAGTTCACCCAAATATCTGAACCAAAGCTGAGGTTATGACTTTTGTCTCTGTGACTTCACCTGCCCACCAATACATGGGCATGATGTCTCTTGTCGATATTTGCAATTTTACATTACCTTGAGCATCATTAGCAGATGTGCATTTCRTTCCACTAATGTTTTGCTTTCAATCGAGGAAGACACCAGACAATTCTTCACCTATGTTGGGAAGCTCCTGTTAGCAAAAACACCATGAGAGGAAGGGAATAAAATTGCTCCTTCTTTCGACTGCAATTCTCGCTGCAGCACATAGAGAGATACACATTTCTTCTCCGGTACTATCCTACACTGCATCAGGTCAGTAATATCCCACGAAAGCCCAAACAAGCCTCCATAGTTTGACAGCAAGCACGGTGGCAGGCCTGAAGTTTTGTGTGGAAAATTATTTTCTTGGCCACAGAGGAGACCTGGGGCAGGTCCATCAGGAGGGTCACAGCGAAACAATGGTCAGCACCGGAAGATCACTAGAAGAAGTTGACCTCTTCGTGGCACTAGCTTTCACCAGTTGCATAAAAGTAGGCCAGGCACTACGGAAGCTTTTTCTTTCATTTTGAATGTATGTTAGTATTTGAAAGGCTTCATTCTGAATAACTCCAGTGGATTTGGATGACACACTGCTGTTGGGTGAAGGAGAGAGATGCAAGTAGTTAAAAATAATCAACATTGGTGGTTAGTAAAATGCTGCTGGGAGATGCTGAGAAGCGAGGAAGATGGAGATGATTTCTCACTTAAAATAAAGCTTTCTCCAGCCTTCATCATGCATCRAAAACAGGAATGAAATGCATTTTTAAAATGTAAGCAAGTTAATATCTCTTCTTGTGTTCATAACTGAGCAAAGGCAGATAGGGGACCAGGCAGGGGAACCGCTGCTCTTAATCTGGCATAACACATGCGTATATACAGACGGACACACACCCACACCCAGCGCTTCTCAACTTTGTGTTTGTGATCTCAGTGCTCCTAGTGAAAGAAGTCACTTTGGTAGTCTGAATTTTAAGAAAATTTGTAATACAAATTCAAAATTTTGAGAGTGATTATGAGAATAGGTATGTGCAATGTGTCTATCAAGTATATATGTTCTTCCAGGTAAATAAATCTTATTTTATAAACTGGAAATTTACTTAACTTTATGGACTTTTCAACATCAACATGTACTAATTTTTCACTAATACAGAATAATTTTTCTCACTTTCATCAGAAAATCATTTCTTAGTTGGGGGAAAAAAAAACCTCTTTAATGCTCCTTATTAATATTTTTAATAATTTAAAATGTTTATCAGTTTAATGTGTCCTAGATATCTAATTATTTGCAGACTTTCACTTACACATTGCTAATGGGACAAACATCTTCTTGCCTCATTTGTTTTTATTCAGGAAAAGTATTAAGTTACAACAAATGCAGTGTGTGATCTAAAATTCAGAATATTTGACCATTTCACAATAGCCAACAGATAAGCAGGGATTACTCTCTTTCAAAACACTGAGACACTGTTCCTCTCAATATTTGATATGTGTTATTTGCTATTTGAACCGAATTTTCCATCACTGTAGTGCTCTTGTTCTTTGATTAGATGATCCAAGCTATATAAGCAGGTGGCTACTCTGATTAATTTGCTTTGGCTTTCCTTTTCTCTGAGGGATAGTGGAAATACTTTAGTTGGTGCGAATGATAGGCTATGAGAGAGTAGAAATGAGGCCAGCAGAATGATAAGGAATTTAAACCTTTTCTTCTGCACAGGAGCAAGCACTGCGTATGGCTTAGTATACGGAGCAACAGGTTAATACACCTAGGCTTTTTCTTAATAACTGGGGCAATAAAACAGTGAAAGGAAAATGTATTTTTAACTCTAAATTCAAGCTTCTCTTTTTGAGATGTCCGGTGAAAATGAATCTGTACAATTGTAAACCAAGCTTTAATCCTGCAAGGACATATTTATATGCTTAGCTGTACCCTAGTTGAGCAGCACCATTTTCATCAATAGTTTTCATCATGGGACTACTTAGAGACATTAACACTAATTAAACACAAGCATAAAACTCTTTGCAGGATTGAGACCTAAACGACTTCAATTTCCACTAAAAATCATTTTCATTTCATAATTAAAGCAAATTTTTGCTACTGGCATGGTATCTGATCTCCACTTAAATGTATGGAGATAAAACTCTTAGTGCAAGTGGCTTTCAGAAAGCCAATAAGAACAGCGAAAATATCTGTATTTGAATTTCTAGGTAAGATTTGGTTTCTGAGTTGTTCTCATTTTCAATTCTTCGCCATTCTTCATTATTAYCGTGACTCCACTACTAGCCCTATATGTAGTCTGACTATCATTTGCATTGGGTTTATGTCTTATGGTCTGCTAGCAACCTGTTATAACATCCATTTGTGTGCTACTAAGGGACGACTTGGACCTGCCTCCTTGCATAGCGATGTTTTTTTTTTTTTTTAGTATATTGCATGTTTCCCCAGTTCTTTTTGGTTCCCCCATGACCCTGCCCGAAACGTGATCTATCACTCCCTGCTAAATCCTGGTGAGTTTGGGACATACTCTCCTGCTTCAGAGAGCCCACTTGATCCACCTGATCCCTGCAGTCAGGTGGGCTCACTGACAGCTTTCCAGCATCCAATAAAGACACGTGCATATTAAAACCTACCAACCACCAAAACATTGAACGTTCCAGTCAATGTAAATTCTCTCTTCCTAACCAAAAGTTACCTTGCATACTGCAAGCTCCTAATAATTAACATCTYTACAAAGGCAGACAATATAATTATTTATTGAAGCAAAGTTGGGGTCTGCTGTCCATCCCATGTATTATATTTTATCACGGGTAGACCCAGGGCCTGTTCTGGAAGGTTACCAGTTTTAGGCCATGACCTGCAACTGCTGAAATGCCAAGAAAAAAAAAAAAAGAGATAAAAGGAGTCAATATTACAGGCACACCATGGTATTCCTATGGAGCCTCCCTTACAGAAGAAAATTCTATATGAGGATGTTAATGAGCATAGGCATTGTGCCTTTTCTGAGGTCAAAATCATATTCCTCCCAAGTTTGAAAAGTGAATATTGGACTCACGATCAGTCTTTTGTGGTTTAAAATCCAAGAATCACTTAGCCAGCTATTTCCCCAGCACTGTCAACCACAGCAGAGAAACACATCTTAGAACTGAGGCAATTATACTACTAACAACATTAATGTGGGTTTGGGGTGGATTTTCTGGGGGATGTGGGGGGAGAACTAGTAATCCCCTTACTAAAACATAATGCAGGGTTCAACAGCAAAAGCCCTTCTGAGATTATAAYGCGTTTCAGATCATTAGTGTAAACAACTTTATTTTTAATTTTTTTTTTTTTTTCTCAGAATACATGCACTTTAAACTTCTCGTGGGCCTTTTCCAAGTACTTTTCTAAAATGACATCAGCAAGCCAAGGCCAAAAAACTTAATATGTCTGCTAAGACCCAACATAAAATTATTACTATTTATATTGACAAAACAGCTGGGAAGCCTATAGCCATGGCCGCCGCGGCGAGCTTGCGATCTGGAGTGAGACTGGGGAGCCCAAAGGAGCAGCAGGGCTCTAAGGGTGGACATCGTGGGCTTGAGCCTTGCTGCCATCGCAGCCCCACCACCGCCGGGCTCGGCACGGGAACAGCAAGGAGCTGAGCACAGGCTATTTCTGATTTGAATGCTATTTGTACTACTGGAGTCCTATTTTGAGTATTTTGAGTTCTATTTTGAGATTTTTGGATACTCTTTTGGCTCTACTGTACGCGTAATCCGGGAATATCAGGAAATATAACGTTAACCAAAACATCCCTTCAAAGAGGGTTTTTTTAGCCTCCTTTCTGAAGCTGGATTGAGACGATCGCAGGACTCCCCGTGCCATACCCTTCCACAGCACACCCCATTACCTCTGCAGCACTGCCAGCTTGGGGCTCTAAAGCCTTGAGGCAGCCCTCAAAGTATGAGATTTGCTCAAAAATACTACTCTTTTTTTTTTTTTTTTTAATCAAAAGTAATTGAGAGAGTGGGAATGTTTGCTTGTTCTTCATTATGAATGTGCTTCATATATTTCTTTAAATCTCTCCACATGGGGAATCCACCAGGAGAAATAATTTTTTATATTTTAAAAATGAGAACTGAAAATTTCATGCCACTGAGGTTTGAAGGAAAAGAGGAGCATCACTGTACTCACTGAAGTTGACAACTTTATCATCTTCCTGGGAGTGCCTGAAAAGAAGGAAAGTCCAGCAGGACCTTTCGACCTAGGGACAGGGGAAGGCACGTAGACTGCCAATCATGTCTGAATTTTAACTTTCTAAGGCATAATCACAATTTAAGTTTCTGCAATAATAAATGGTATAGCATAGCGCCCATTTCCTTTTCTTTGTGATTAATATTTCTGTATCATTGGAAGCCTACTCTTTGACTTCCAGCCCTACTATGCCATCAAACTATAGTGCCTGATTTGCATTTCCAAAAAGGAAATTGTTTTCCAAAAATATGTATGCAGCAGCAAGAGGCTCCAAGCAGCATTCTTTTAGTAACACACAGTAGCACATTTCAAGCCAACTAAACTTACTGAGCCCTTCTCTATGTTTACAGCATGCTTCAAATAGTTTTCTAAGAGCCCAGAAAGTAAGCAGCAAGCATGGTTGATTTATTGAAAATTTACCCTTTTAAATCTTAGAGCTAATGGCTATATTTTATGTCGTTGATAGTCCATGTGTGATGCATATATTAATAGACAAAATTAGCAATATTAAGGCACAAGAGGTGTAAAAATAAAGTATATTCACTGACAAAATAAAAGCAAATATAGAAGTCCTTCTGCTAATTCTAAGCTGCTTCTTTTCTCTAAAAGACAAAAAAAAAAGTGTCCAAAACTTTAAGATGTCAATAAAGTCATTCAAAACTCCTTGTTCTGCTCCTGGGCAGCACAGCACATCTTTGAGTTGGTATCTCACAACACCTTGCTAATGTTCTCCTTCTTGAGCTATTGGAAAACCAGCAAACAAACAGGAATGCCAAGCTGCAAATCCCTGCAGGTGCCTACCTTGGGCTGAACACATCGCAGATTAGCGTTGTCAAACACAGCTCGTTCCTGCATCCCCAGCTGCTCGTGTATCAAAGTACGTGTGCTCCGGTGGCAGCACGTTTGGTGGCCACATAAGACGCCATAAGGTAGAAACTTCAGTCTTTGCTTTTGCTAATGTCCAGGAACTCTGCTCTCGCTCTGAACATAGCAACCTAGATGCCTTCGTGTAATGAAGCAAAGCTATTTCGAAATCTATTTGTACACTTATAAAATAAACGTAAAATGATGATGAGGCTGAGGAATAACATGCTTTACCAAATAAAGCTTCCAAGTAATGGCCAGGTTTTCACCAAGCACCCACATATTGGCTATAGACTCGGCAGTAAGGTAGCACCTTATGGAAGCTGTGCCTTGTCAATTCATGTAAGGGTTGGTCAACTCTGATTACTCAGGGTTGTTTTGGCAAGCCAAGATCAAACAAGAACCAGAAGATATGTGCATACCATACACTGCTAAAGTTTTCTAAGATCTTAGGGGAGTCTTCCCACCTATGAGTCTCATTTTTTCAGCACATTAGCGGTCCATCCAGAGTTAGATAAAATACTATATATAGCTACTCTAATTAGTGGATGTGTAACACTTTATCATGCAATAGCTTCAAAATAAAATATACTTTTTAAACTAAACAATCATATTTTCCGTTCTTTATACCAAGATAACCTTTCCTTAGTCATGATGACTGTCAAACAGAAAGATGAGGAGAGCAACAATAATACGTTTGTAAAGGAAGTTATTTTTGGAAGATAATTTTTCCTTAGGGAAGGAGAAAAAAGTCCAACTGAAGTAAACAATTTAGTTCATAATCATCAACACAGGGACACTTTGCATAGACATTTCCTTTCATAGGTCACTATATTCATTGGATTAGAATTGGTTAGAGGGTTTCGGATTGAAAATAATAAATGACAAAAAAACAGTGGAAATAGTAGCCCATGAAGCAAAACACAGCCAGCTGAGGTAAAAATGAGATCGCATTATGCTGAACCTACTCCTACCTGTCCTATAATTCAAGATCCAGTTTGCGTATGTAYAGCTAGCTATAATAAAGCATAAGGTTTATTAAAGATTTCAACTGTTGGGAAACGATTTAACTTGTGGAATTTCTCCAAGAAACAAACAAACAAAAAAACCCCAGAAAAACCAAAAAACAAAAACAAACTAGAGAATGTTTGTTATGTCAAAGTTTTTTTTTGTTTTCTGGGGTTTTTTTAATCATCTTCTGCATAGCTTTGACACTAGATAATACAGTATAATGCATCAATACACTATAGCAAATTTTCTCTGCTTTAAGTATCACTCATTCATACTGTGATTCAATTTAAAGGATCATTCAAAGATAAATCTAAATAAATAACAAGCTAGCTTTCAGGCAAACAAATGAATTTGCATTGTTTTATATTCATCATAAATATTTCACTTAATTACTGAGGTACTATGTTCAGAAATACAAAACAACATTATAAATTTATTAGCACTGTCCCTGCTGATTTTACAGAAGTTCTGTGGAATGTAAAAGCCAAAAGTAGAAACAGGCTCAAGAGCATAACCAAAAAAGCAGAGGCTGCATTCAAATGCTAAACTGGATTGACACACTCTGGTTTGCTCTGTATATTTGCCCCAACTAAAGCTTCCTGTCTTGAATCAGGTGTTATCCTATTTATTCTCAAAACCCAAGGTCAACTAAACCCTTTTCCTTCTGTTGACTTTCAAAACCTAAACATCTGAATCAGGCTAGTTCAAGTATTATCTCGAAAACTATCACAGGAGTTATTTTTCCCCTCATTGTAAAATTGTGAAAACGTAAAAGGATATAACAGCATTTTTCAAAGGTTTAGCGAGGTCAGCTATGTGAAGAAAAAATAAAAAAGTACTACCAAAACATAAAAGCTACAGTAGGTAGCATTTATCATCAAAATTATTTAAGTTCTTTTAATGGCTCTAAAGGCTATGAAAAGTATTTTTAAAATGTAAATATGTGGGTCTTTTAGAAGAAGCTATCCTTCTTTGTAAACCACAGTATCACTGGTGATTTATAATTTTCAGAAAATCTTAATCCCACAGGAAACATATAAGAGTTCCTTTTTATTTTTAACCTAATGCTGGATCTAACATGGAATACAGTTTTTGCTATTAGCGAAAACTCTATTATTTTTATTTGCTTATAACAAATTAAAATAAAATCTGAAACAGTGCGAGTATGAAACCATTTTAAAAACAGATTTTTTTTTTCCCCTTTACCTTTGAAACAACTTCAGATGTAAATAAAATTGTGGATATCACATTTCCCTAGGGATTAAGTACTCTTACTGTTCAAATGTCATTAATTACCCTTAATGCCGTTATGAACTATTTGGAGATTATCATTATTAAACTGTTAGAGTATTTCTTAATTCCTCACCAGAAAGCCACAGAGTAACTAGCTGAGCCTATCCTCCCCCTCTTTTGTTGAAATAACAATAGCCTAGAGGAATTGTGTCTGAAAAGAAAAAGTCAAGAAACAATAATAAAAAATATTTTGTTTGACTAAATGAGCAGTAGAGAGAAGGGTTTGGGTTTTAAACCATATGCTATTTCATAAGCAGAGTATCTGGGTCTGATGCAGCCTGATTCAAGCGGCTGGGTTTCTCCGAGTAACTGGGGAAGCAGCATAAATCCCTCTAATGCAAGTATCTTATCTGTAGCACGCCTGCTTTGGCAATACTGGAAAAATGTCTAATAAAGCCCCCTCTCAAACGAGAGCATCCCATGTTCATAGCCACAAAGGACCAGAAGGCAGAGAGACCCCGCATGCGCGCACACGTGTGCGTGCGGCCGCGCTGGGAGCACAAACGCACGCCTGATGCACAATCCTTTTTTCCCTACGCGCACGCTGAAGCCATGGGGCAAGAGTTAGAGAGGCGGCTATTGTGAATAGTGACGGAATTTTAAAGCAGCTAATATAGACTCAAAAAAAAAAA
>JAYKAV010003177.1:2092344-2103831 GCA_035582835.1 Phoebastria nigripes
AAAAAAAAAAAAAAAAAGGTCAACCACTCTGCAAAAAACAACGGAGGAAACCCCGTGGGTAAATAACTAGTGGGAGCTCACAAGAGCAGGGCTCTCAGGATGCATGTGTGTTTCTACTGCGGGAGAGAGAACAATTGAATTATGAGGAGCTCTTAAGCAAGTAAAGTAAACATCTTTTGGCAATTTAGTGCTGCACTTTGAAGCCTGGCTATGTCATACAAATGGTGAAATAGCACGGACACCCTTCTGCTGGCTAGTTTGTTTAATATGGTGAGTCGGGAGTTTTCGGAGCGCAGCACTCTTTTATGASCTCACGAGCTGGAGGAGGGAAAGTGTGGAAGGAGCAGGAGAGAGATGTTTAAGCAAAGCTATAGCTGCCCGGAGCCTATGGGAAACCACGCGAGCGGGAAGGGTCTGCGGTGGGAGCCCTGCAGCATCCRTGGGGCTGCCACCGCGGGAACCAGCCCCGAGCATCCCCCGCCACGGGGAAAGAGGAGGGGAGAGAGAGAGATAGAGGTATGGGGCGAGGGGATGAGGATAATCACACGAGCGGGGTTAATCGCTATAAATATCAAGAATCAAATCAATATGTCAAGATGTGTGTTCCACTTTTCACATCTATGCGGCGTGTAAATGAGAAACGGAGAGAGAGGGAGGAAGAGCTAGAAAGAAAAAGGAGAGACTACTAAAGAAATAAGCCCCCCTGTACAGACAGCCTGACGCCAGATGGCTTCTTCTAATAAATATTCAACCTTAACTCAGTTCCCATGTAACTTTGTTGTAAAGCTGCCAGCACACCCACACAGATCTGGGCCAGCAAAATGATTACAGTAGTACAAACAAAATAGTGCAATAGAGGAAACAGGCAGACAGGGTCCTGTATACAGAAAGACAGAGCTGTAAAGATGTGAGTTGATGAACCTTTAGATTTAATACTGAGAAACTTAAAATAATGACTTGGGCAGAGGGGAGAAAAACCTTGGGGGGGGGGGGGGGGGGAAAAAAAAAAAAAAAAAAAAAAAAAAAAAGAAAAAACAACAACAAAAAAGACTTATTTTTTCCTTGCTGTTGCTTTTATGGTTGGGAATACAGAGAACATCATTCTGTTAAGACAGCAAATGAGGCGCTATAAATCAGTTACTCTTCTGCATATTTTCTGCATTCAGCTGGAATTCAGATACCTTGCCTGAAATCATAGTCCAGCTTAAATTTCCGCTGTCTGTTGTCCTCATATGGGGCACAAGTTAAAAAGGAAGATTTTGTGCATGACATTTGTTATATTAATTGGGAAGAGAAAGAGGAGATTTGGTATATTTTTCTTAAGAAAACACCGGCTCAGTGCTCAAAAACATGCATTTCAGTTGTGCGAGTGTTTTTGCCCCAAGCTCTTTAATTTCGAAATTGGATTATGAGATCTGAATATCAGAACACACTATGTTGGCAACCCCAAAACTATTTTAATAGGACCCTGACCAAATCACGGTCTAGCGCTAAGATTAGAAGGGGGAAAAAAGGCAATGAAAAAGGACATGCTTTGCAGACAGGCATCTATCGATAATGTGAAGCAAGAAAAAAATATCCAGATCACAAAATAAATTTTCAAAGTGCTAAGGATTCATACTACTGATTTCTTGGATCTGTTTCATGCAGAATATCTCAGTTTTAGAGGCAGGAAAAACACAGGTAGCCAATTCAAAACTTCTACCTGCAGTTAAGGTGGTTATTTAACAACCATCTATGGGCCATCGATGGGTCAGGTAGTTAAATTATGCATTTACTTTGATTGAGAGAGTCTGAACGTGAGGCAAAACTCTTCTTTCTCAAGAATGCAGCCTTTTGGTGTTATAAGCTAACTCGTGGTGTGCTCCTAGAAGAACATTATTTTGGTAGATACAGTAGAGTATAAATAGAATTAATAAGACAGAATTGAAAAAAAAAAAAAGGGGGGGGGGGGAGGTAGGCTGAACGTCAGAAAATATTTCCTGGTTGTGAGAGTTTCCCTCTGCAAAGCAGATCGACAAGGAGATGTAGTAGGCTGTAGAGTCAGGCTTTCACCACTTCCCTCGGGAGATTGTCACTGCAGAGGTTTTAAAAACAAAGCTGAACTCAGCACTAGTAAATATGCTGCAGGGAATAACCCTGTGTTGGGCAAGAAATGGACAAGATCAATTAACAGATCTCTTCTATGCCTACTTTCTATTATTTTTGACTGTTGGGAAGAAAACTTTGCTAGAGAAAAGCCTAAACCTCTCTCCAGCCCCCCGCCTTTTCTGTTAAAAAGAGACAGACTATATCACATTGCAAGCTCATGTCTGAAGCTCTGTTCATTACAACCGCTAAGTCTCTCCCACCAGTTTTGCTCTGCTCGCCCTCTATTCCCACTATTATTGAGAAGCACTGGAAAGAATTTCCTGGATARAAAAAAAAAAAAAGAAAAGAAAGAGATCTGAATCTCTCTTTTTTCTAATCTTTCCAGGCCACTTTATAATATTCATCTATTCTGAGCAGTGTTTGACACTTCCCTCCCACCCACCCCCATTATAAATCAGCTGTGGATTCCCTCCATGTGCTCCTTCTTCTCCAGCCTTAAGGTACACATTATAATTCTATTCTTATCYAGAGCGTGATAGCATCAAACAATGGAAGGAGTTGGACAACGGCAGGCAGGCATCTTGGTAAGCTCCATGCCTGAAGAAATGCACACCTTTTGTTTATGGCTAGCAGGATGAAAGCCATGCGATGGAGCGGGACACAAATCTGTCAGCCCTTGGGAAAACACCACCGCTGAAGCCGCTAACGACGCCCCTCCTCGGCGCTGCGTACCATAAGCACATCAAACAAGTCCTTCATTGACTATACTGGCTTGAAGTTCAAGATATCTATCCTTACCTTAACAAACCAGGCCTACAACGCTGAAAAATCCCCATATAAAGCTTAAGGGTTTAAGGTCACCACTCAGACTCCTCCGGCACTAAAGCTTCATTCTGCAGACAAAATTGGATCAAAATTAGGGCTGATTTCAAAATCAATTTAAATCCTCCCCACGGTCTTTTTGTTAAAATATATGCTATATATTTAAGGGATTAAAACCAAAACACACAAATTTTTTCCTTGTGGAGAAGCAGAGAGATGAGCCCGTAGCCAAGAAGAGCATTTCCCTGCAGGCTCGGGTGCCACAGGGTGACCGTACAGTCGTACAGCACAGCCCCCCCAGATCAACACAAGGACTTTGATTTTTAGGTCTGCTTGATTTAATACAGTGCCAAGTTTCTATCAGTATTGTTTGGTTCAGGAAAAGAAAGAGGCAAAGGGAAACCAGGAGAGAAAGAGCATGGAGAAAATTAAATAGCAAAGAGACATTGGCAGAAAAAAAAAAAGGTGGAGACAGTAGGCTCTACCCATCCTCTCCATATCCTCTCCATCTCTACTCCCACCCCTCTCTCTCCAGAGGGAATGCGGTAGAGGTGCCCGGCAAGACTGGAAGCAAGCCTCAGCCCTCCCTGGCTTCTCAGCTAAGCACCGGAATAAATCAAAGCAAGGAAAGGGCAAGGAAGGAGGTGAACCGTGGGCTCAGGGAGCAAAAGGGAATGAGGAGGGAGCTCTGCAATGCCTGAAGGCACCCAGGACGTAAATAAGAGTAAGAGGAGCTTCCAGTGAACCACTTTTCACTGCACCTCCATTGGGGGTGAATGCCCCCCACGAAGACCTTGCCCACGTCTCTTCCCCTCCTGCCATGGAGCAGGGAGGTCAGTTTTGCCCCCACAATGGCTGGGGAAGTAGGGAGAGACTGGTGGGACCGAAGTCCTCCAAGACTTCTAGTTGGAAGGAAAAGGGGCAGCATCACTATCCCAGCGAGGTGCTGGCTAGGGTCAACTTCTCAGCTCACGTAAGCGACCTGGATGAACACTTAGATATCACAGCAGCCTCGGTCCTGCAGCTTCAGGGGTGTCTGCCTGAGCAATCACTGAGTTGGCACGCTCAGCACCTTGCTGGAAACCAACAGGATTCATTAGGAGGGCATGTGGCTGGGTGCCTTACGTCCACATAGGGCAACTCCCATCACATTGGATTTCTTCAGAGCAGGATATTCATCTAGCTGGAACAGCTGGAACATCGCTATTGAAACTAATGAAAAAAAAAAAGAGTCAGAGGTGGCAAAATTGGTCCGATTTAACACATTTTTTTGTAAAATTCTATGTTGTCTTAGAAATGCAAGCAGTGATTTTGGACACGAGACCGAGCAGAATGCGGTGTTGATGCTCTCAGCCATTAGTTTATAAATTGAATAAGATAGATGTGTTCATTCATATGAACTAATGTAGTTTTTCTTATGAAGGTTTCATATTATACAAATCCATTAGCATATTTACAAATTAATCTTCCCTTAGGAAGAAAAAAGATCAAAGATTTACAGAAGGAAGTGCTTTATTACTTTTAAACTGCCTTTTTTTTTTTTTTAAAGAAAGAGAAAAAGAAATGAAGGGAAATTATGTTGAACCATAAATGTTTCTTTATGACTACTGTACAGCAGCTTTGTGGGAGATTTAAATTTACTAAAGGGCAAGGGGGACTTTAAGCCATCTATATGAGTTCAGTATTAAAAATATATATACATGACAGGTGCCCATATAAGTTCATGCAGTACAAAATATTCCATAAATGAGCTCATTTATCTGAGTAATTTAAAAAGAGCTTCTGCACAAGGGGAGATATTTAGTATGAATTATAGTCCGTTTACCTTTCATGAGTTTTTTCATCACTTCCCATACCTCCTTTGGTGCTACTGAAAATATCCGTAGTTATCAAGCGTTATATTCAACCTTGCTATTCCCTATTCCCAGGAAAGCCCTATTGGTGAAGTGACTCCATATTCTCTTCAAGATATGCAGTTTGTAAAGCCCTGCATGCACGATTATTCCTTCTTCATAGATGCCAGATAAAACAAGATCAGGCTAAGAAATCTTTTATCTAAGCAAATAGCTTGAATAATAAAGAGTATCACAGGTAAAGAAAAAATCCAGCTTTGCCCTCATCATTTAGATTCGACTCTCTTGTAAAAAATTCCTCTTTATATTTTCAGAATGACTTTGTACTATGGTTGAAAATACAGAGTAGTAAAGCAGCAAGGAAATGAAATGAGATGCAAACCTTTAATGATTTATTAATAACCACTTTCTGAGACATTTCTAACTACTAAAGAGAAATCAGAACACTAAATACATCAAGATCTTCGGGGGGGGGGGGGGGGGGAGGGAAGAACTATTAGAAAGTTATAAAAATAACAGAAAATTTCCAAGGGAAAAAAACCACCTGGCAACCAAAGTGCAATTTAGGTAGAGCTGCTCCTGCCTTGGGACAGTAGTTAGAACCAGATGACCTCTGAAACCCCTCCCAGACATAAGTTTTGTGCTTATATGCCGAAATGTTTGAAGATCTTTTGCATCGAGTACCGTTTTTTTTGTTTGGTTGGTTTGTTTGTTTGTTGTTTGGGTTTTTTTKTTTTGTTTGGGGTTTTTTTGTTGTTGTTTTGTGGGGGGGTTTTTTGGTTGTTTGTTTGTTTGTTTTAATACTTTAGGATATATTCCAAAGGAAAACTTCAAGGCTATTACAAACACTAAGGATAAATCACCGTYCATCAACAGAATAATTCTCATTTTCTCATGATCATTGCGCTCACTCAAGTATAACTTCTTTCACTTCTTGGAGCTTCCTGAAAAATTGATGTTACATTGAAAAGGACCAATACCTCGATAACATCCACCTCTCCTCCTCTTCCTCTTCACTACGCACCTGACAATGAATAAAGCCTTTTCACAGCAGGACACCTGTGGTTTCGCTGTACTGGAGTCACAGACACATATACAGAGAGGTAACTGCTAGGCAGTAAATGGTTTCACAGGATCTCATACCAGGCGAGAAAGAGGACCGCAGTAAACATGCTACTAAGACAGGAGAGATTTTAACGCTGTTCAAAAAGCTCTACATTCACTCTTCACAGCTTTCATCAGCTAGTGCCTAGCCTGAAGCCTACACAGGGAACCAAACTGGACCTGTTCTCCTCCCTAGCCCTCCTCTTCTGAAAATATTTTTCCCCTCCATCCACACTCCACTTATCTCCATGAAGGACACGTGCCTTGAGCAAGTTTTGAAAGAAAAGATATTCTTCCTCTACTCTGGAGTTGAGTTTAATTATAAAACACCTCCATGTTCTCCTGTTTTCATTCAGGTGTGCTCTCCTTGAATAACCAGGCAACTTCATCTCTCTCTGTGCTCTTTTCCTCTGCTTTCCTGAAAGTGTCAGAGGGAGACTCTCCAGAAGGTTTCTCTGTTAGAGGGGAAATTCAGTGTCAATTTTTGTTTTCCTGCAGACGTCGCATTTGGCTATCAGAGTGTTCACAGTTAGCAAACCATAACTCTTCAATGTCTCAGCCTACCCATTTGGGAAATCAATAAAAGATAAGACTACCCAAGCTTCAGGGCTACGAGGGTTGGTAAATGTTTCTAAAGTGTTTTGAAAACCTGGAAAGGTGCAGTGTTTTTATAATGGCCTTAATGCTTTGCAGTTCTACAGAATATTTTATTCCAAAATCTTAATCTATTACAAGCAACAAACCCTAACTGCGACACTCCTATGAGATATTTGTAAATAAACAATTATGTTCAGAGTAATGCTTAGTCCATCATATCTTAGATCAAAATACTGACATCAGACTGTAATTTGTCATTCATGTGATCTGCTAGTCCTACTGAAGTCTATGAAACCTTTTTKTTGAAAAATATCATTGGCAAACCTATTCAGTAGATTAACGCTAACTAGCTTGAGGTGAGAGGGTCACGTATTACTTGAAATTAGGCTCACAAAAGGAGAATGACAAAGCAAAAAGAGGCATGTTCTAGAGCCAACAGGAGAGACGTCAATGACTGAGGTTCAACTACAGGAAAAAAAAAAAAAAWATATATATATCAGCAAAAAACCCCTTAGGCCAATATTCTCCTCTCAAACCAAGAAGCATTTAAGGTTAGCACCTTACACTTTCCAGGCATTCAGCTTTTCAGCCATCACCACCTTGTTAAGGATACTGACTACATCGCAGATGTGAGAGGAAGTTTTGTACCACAAGTTTTTCAGGTGAAAAAGTATGTCATCAATGAAGAAGAATTTCAAGTCATTAAAGTGGAGTGCATGCTGTGCATGCCTCTTCAATTCAATATAAGGAATTAAGAAGTCAAATGCCTGTGGCATTAAATATGAATGATGAATGTGAGAAATAAAATAAGTAGAAGAGAAATCTATGTGTTTCATTACACGAGGTGGCTGTGCCACTGGCACCTTTTGCTTTTCTATGAAAAAAATGGTCTCAGATTAGAAAGCAAAGAAAACTCAGCTTATTTTTGAGGAAATTCATATCAAATCTTGGCRAGATTAAGAAATAAAGTATTTTCTAATTTAGACTCCATTCTGATAATCTAGAAAGATAACGGCGTATGAGGCTTTATGAACCAGGAATTGAGAAGAATAGCACGCATATCTTTCTTTGTAACGGGCTTCTAAAAGAACAGCCAGTATTTAAAAGAAAGAACACAAACTATAGAAAAAGAAAAATGTCAGAAGTGACACATTATCTCATTTTAAGGCATGCGTCTGACTCCTCCTTACAATATGAAGGATAAACAACATGAGCCACAAAGGCTTCTGTGTGTACCATAAAGCACAYGGCATGGGAAACCACTTCTCTAGCTCTCTGAAGGAAATGGTTTCTTTCATCTCTGATCAAGTTTCAGGAGGTATTATTATTTATTTATTTACACACGAAGGGCTGTGAACCAAATTCACCTCATCATTTTGTACAATAGATTGAAGAATACATCTACTCAGCAGCCTYACTAGGACATCTAACTTTTAGAGTTATGTCCCCCAGATAGTTAGGTGCTGTCTGCATCTGGGACATCTCTCTTACGGACAGCTAATGTTAAACAAAAGTCTATTAATTCTCTGAATGTGGTAGAACGAGCRACTGTGCCCTAGAAGAATGAGAATTGAGAACAGCCAGGTAGCATCTATAGGCACTAAGAGAGAAAACAAAACAGATGGCTGGATTTTTTTCAAGATACTAGATTTGATGGGAGAAGAAAGTCTATGAACYGATCATCAATCTCACTACAGAGATTGAGGTAAAAAGTGAAGGGGTGCTAGGGGCTATGGAAAGAAAAGAATACATTAGAGAGAGGGGAAAATGCGTTTGCCTGCCTGTTTGGAGATTATGAGGTTCCAAGACAATGTGGCACCTGGACAGTCGAATATCAATAAATTCTGATCCATCTCATATTACTTATGAATATTTTTGGACGCATAATGAAAACAGCAACTGTTTGAAGACCGGCAAATACGTCTGTTCCAACTGAGYCAATTCTGAAACTCTTACTGAAGCATAACTTTCTTTGTTGTTGATAAAATGAAATTTTGTTGATTTTTAAGGATAAAAGCATGAATTATACATATGTATACACGCACATGCACACATAAATAATGCGTATGGTGTATTTTGGCACACAGTATGTTTTCTGTCCCATATACTCTCATCTAGATTTTTCTCAACTTATTTTCAGGCACAAAACATGAGATGTTTGTATCACGTGATTTCTTTTTCGCTACGTTGTTATGCGATAGATCACAAYGTGGATGGTGTGGATTACATCCCAGTTAGCGGAACTGCTATGGAGGTGAAGTCAACAATTTGAACAAGACACTCACCGATCACAGAGCATCCGACAAAGGGAGTAAATTATATGGGGGCTCCTTTAAATCACTTGACACGGTCTGGCTTTGTGTAGGCACCTAGAAAGGGTAGAATATGACAATTAATCCCCCAAACCATAGGCATTGCACCTCTGTACGGGCACTGCGTCCTCTTATGAATTCAGCATGTTTTTTGACATTTTGCATGTGCTTTGTTATGGGGACTGGGTCACTGGAAGTTTTCACAGGCTTCTTTCGCAAAACAGCCATTGTGGGAAAATCACAACTGTCAATCAGCACTGTCCACCACATACATAATGTGGTTGCTGGAATAATTCAGGTGGCACAGGGATCCTTGAGAATTTCAATCTGAATTAATCTTTTTGAAATAAGATTTCTTTCCCCCAGTGCCACAAACCAAGATGATGTAAGTGCAAAATCTCTGTAGTAAATTAGCGATAAAAGAATAAAACAGTTAAACGAATATATTTTTCATGCTCGAGGGCTGTGTGTTTAACAGTTTTCTAACTGTTCATTCATTTATATAAAAATACTTTGGTTATTATCTACTTGAGTTGAAATTAGATATTTAATTGACTGGAGGGAATGAAATTCGCTCACTTTTAAATAAGGCAATGATTTAAAAATATTCCTGTAAAGTGATTTGTAAGACCACACCAGCACTAGTTCTTGGCACACGTCCTTGTCTGTGTATATATTTTAAAAGCATGGTTGTTTTTACAAATGTAGTACTGTGAGAGCTAACTTCTTCAGAAACATGTTTATCTTAATTAGGAAAGTCAACAGACTTCTAATGGGAAGAAATGCGTATTTTTCTCTGTGGTATCTAAAGCATCAAAGGCCTCGTTCTCATGCCAAACCAATCTTCCTTCCTGCCTGCCTTTCAAACCCAGGTGATTGCAGACAGCTGAGCAGACATTTTCCCAAAAGCTTCTATTGACCTGGCTCCAGTCCTTTCCCGTGCTCTGTCTCCTTTTCTATCCGCATGTCACTTCTCTTTCTCTTTCTGTGTATTTGTTGTATTTTTGCCTGAGGAAACCTAGGGATATTCATGGCACTGAGGCAAATAATGTGGAATTAAAAACTAAATTCTTCAGGCCTTATCCTAGCAACAGGACCATCACCATCTGTTCAGAGGACAGGACTGCCATTATCCGCTGCATTCTTTGTACGTACTCCATCACCTGTGAGGGGAAAAACATTGCCCCTTATCCTGGGGTCTTTGTTTAAAAACAAAGTCGTCTGCTTCTTTCTGGTACCAATACATTTCATAAATGTTATATAAAGTACATTTAAAGGGATTAGGTGACAAAAAAAGCCTTAAAAACAAAAAAAAAAAAAAAAAAAAAAAAAAATCTAAGGGAGGACATCTGCATGGCAAAAAACAAAAGCAAATATTGTTCAATTTAAATAAACAGTTAAGATTAATTGGTAAAAGTTCATACAAATTCCTCCATCTACTATCAGTATCAGTAATGCAAGCACTATACCTTTGACTTTAGGATAATTTTACAACAGTAGTAGAATTGTTATTAGTTTTGGGGTTGTTTTTTTTTTTTTTTAATTTAAACACCTAATTTAAAATCTGCATTCCCCCATGTGCTGCGAAGGCCATTTTGGCTGCTCACAAACACATCTCCAGCTGAAGTCCCCAAATACAGCAACAGAAGCTAAAGGGCTGCACACCTTTTACCTCAGGAAAATGTAAAGTTGCTCAAAGAGCTAAAATATCACATAATTAATTTGAAGTCATCATCTTCTACTCTTTAAGGATCATACTCCTTACTCCTAATTTCTTTCTGCTCTGTACATTTGAACAAGGGGAAAAGTGAATAAGGGAGGAAGAGGTAAAAAATCAGTGAATTAAAAAAAAAAAAAAAATTCCTGGAAATCAGAGCAGCAGTCTTGACCTCATATTATGGTTTCAGTTAAAAATTATAATTTATGAAAGCTGGTTGACTGGCTGTCTTTGTTGGTTTTATGCCACTTATAAACAAAGCTGCAGTCATATTTATTTCTCAGGGCTTACACAGACACATTTGTGGTATGTAGTTTGGCAACATAGATTGGTAAAATCTGCCCGCTCCTACCAAATCTCCAAAGCGCTCATCCCATCCAATGCAGCCACCAGTCTGAAAGTCAAGGGTGCTGCATCCCCTCCTCCCAGGGGCAAGAGAAGGGCAGAGTGAAGCCCCCCAGCTCCTGTCAGCTTCACCACCCTCCTCTTCCTCTCCCCAGGACACCAGCAGCAACTGCAGGCCCAGGAGAAGCAAACTCAGTACAAACGTAGCACCTTCATCCAAAGGGTGCAGGAAGGGATGGGAAGTCACATTCTTAGAATTGCAGGTGAACACCCTTATCTCCTTCCTGTACCTTTCTCCTCCCCACTTTCCACAGCCTTTTTCCCATTTCCATTTTCGTTGATTATCTTAATTAGCTTGCTCCTGCTTTGTTGCAGGCTGGGGGCCTGATAGGTAGAAGCTACCACCCTACTTGGTGGATCATAGAACAAGAGTTGTCCTAGATGAGCATTCAACATCACCTGAACAAAGAGGCTGGACCAAGCACATCCTCCTTTTTGAGTTGAAACTCAAGTCTGTTCAGTTTAGTTTTCTTACAAATATTTACAAGGACTGAGAACATAAAAGAATCCAAGGGAAATGAAGGAGAAATGACCTATCATAAAAAAAAAAAAAAAAAAAAAAAAAAAAAAAACAAAAAACAAACAA